>ASZG01036162.1:0-22172 GCA_000411095.1 Aethionema arabicum
TCAAAATTATTTATAAAATAAATATAATATATTTTATATGTTTTAAAGATTTAAATTTGGGTATTTGAATTTTGTGAATTCGAGTGTTTTGGATATTTGAAATTTTTTGGATGATTTTTTTGGATGAATTTTGTGAGTTTCAAGTTTAAATTTGATTTGAAAAACTCGGTTATTAAGGTTTAGGGTTTAAATCCCCATTTATCAAAATTCAAAGTTTAAAAACTATTTTGATAGTCGAAAGTTTTTGGGACTTAAAGATCCAAAATCTAGAAATTTCAGGTGTAAAATGCCTTAATCCCTTCTATATATTCCCAAAACTTAACCTGTCCCATTCAAATCTCACAGATTTTTCCCCTTTAATGTATCTTTATCAGGATGGTATCTACTTACCTTACGAAAACATGCTCAATTACGAAAGTTTCGCAGTTCGTGTAGCTGAAGACAACATTCCAAATCTCATAAAAACTCTCCGAGTAATCAAAATTCATCACTCTTTTTTCCTCAAATAAAACTCCTCTCAAAACTCAAACATAATCTTCAATTTTTTTTGCTCTGTCTAAACAGGGGTTCAATGAAACAGAGATACAACTCAGACTAGCTAATGTAAACAAGATCTGGGAAAGATTCTTGTTCAGAGAATCCATTATGCTTGAAGCTAAGAGACAAAAAGCAAGTTACAACCTTGAAGATGACTGGGCTGTTCAATTCTCTAAACTTAAAGATGACGATATCTTCGCTACTTTCTTACAGATTCTACATTTTAAGCTACATAATGATCCATGGAGACAAGAACAAGTCTTTAACCGGACTAAAGAATACGGTTTGCCTAAAGAATGTCTTCAGCAAATTAGGAAGTAAATACCTCAGGAGTTGCAGAAAGCTATACATATAATACTCAGGAGTTGCAGAAACGTATACATATACTCGACGGAATCATTCGGATTCGTTTCCACTTGCCATTGATTCTTTTGAAGAAAAGTGGAATCTGGGTTTTGATTAGAGATTTATCTTCTTCATTTATTATTTGTATTCACAGGTGTAGGTCTTGCTTTTGGGTTAAATCCGGTTTAGACCGGTTTTGTTCGGTTTAGTCTGAATTCAACCGAATAAGAAAAAGTTAAAAACCAATTTCGTATCTATTTTACTTGAAATGCGTGTAGGTCTTGATTCCACTTCTTGCTTCGTGTTAAATCCGGTTTAGAGGTTTAGACCGGTTATGTTCGGTTTAGTCTTGATTCAACGGGATGAAAAAAAGTTAAAACCAATTTCGTAATATCTATTCAATTTAATATGCACGTGTTGGTGTAGGTCTTGATCCACTCGGATCCTTGCTTCGTTTTAAGTCTGGTTTAGGCCGGTTATGTTCGGTTTAGACCGGTTAATGTTTGGTTTAGTCTTTAATTCAGCTGAATAAGAAAAGTTAAAACCAATTTCATATGTATTCAACTTGAAATGCACGTGTAGCCCGTGTAGTTGTTGATTCAACTCCCTTCATGACTTAAATAACTTAAAATTAATAGTTATCTTAATCGATATATGATTAAGATAAGAAATAAATTAAATATATTTAGAAATTATTTAAATATATATGTTAGAGATATATTAATTTGTTTTAATAAGATTATGACTAGTATTTTTGTATATAAAAGATGTCAAACATAACTTATAAGTTTTGGGAAAAAAAAATTTATAAATTTATGAGATTTGAGAGAGTTTAAAGTTTTGAGTAATTTTTTGTTAGAGAAATAAAAAGAGTAATTTTTTATATTCGTGTTTTTAAAAAACACCCTTTGTCTTTTTCTTGTGTTAAATCCGGTTTAGATCGGTTGTGTTCGGTTTAGTTTCAATTCAATTTCAACCGCATAAGAATAAGTTAAAACCAACTTGAAATGCACACGTGCAAGACTTACAAGGTGGAGATAGAACAGATTTCTTGTTGAGGGCAAAATAGTCATTTGATACTGGAACTGAGCTAGGAAACGGTTTGAAAAAGGTCTTACCTTTGCGCACCTATTTTCGACTTTCGAGCGCCGACGAACCCTAAACCCTGTAAACTTGTGTGTTGCCTCTGTAGCTATGTCGCTCTCTTCTTTCTCTCTCGACTCGAATCCGAGATTCGTTGTTGGCGGTTCCTGTTATCGTCGTTACTCTCCGCTTCAACCTTACAGGAGTTTCGTCGTCTGCTCTGCTAAACGGTCAGCTGTCTCGGCGTCGCTGAGCGTTTCTGCTGAGTCAGCTTCAACTGAGTCTGTACGACGGATTGAATCATTAAGTCAGGTTTCGGGTGTGTTGGGTTCTCAGTGGGGCGATGAGGGTAAAGGCAAACTCGTTGACATTTTGGCTAAACATTTTGACATCGTTGCTCGCTGTCAGGTATCTCGACACTCTTCTTGCATTATTCCGATTCTTCTTTGTTTTAAGCTTGTTCTTGTAGTTTGTTGAATGATTTGAGATTTGCGTACATCTAAATTGAAATCGTTGATTCGAGAGAAGTTTCAATAGTTTTGTGATTTGAATTTTGTGATTTGATTGTTACAGGGTGGAGCTAATGCTGGACACACTATCTATAATTCTGAGGGAAAGAAATTTGCTCTTCATCTTGTGCCTTCGGGTATTCTCAACGAGGATACTACTTGTGTGATTGGAAACGGAGTTGTGGTGCATTTACCAGGTCTCTTCAAAGAGATTGATGGTCTGGAGTCTAATGGCGTCTCCTGCAAAGGAAGGATTTTGGTTTCTGATCGAGCTCACTTGTTATTTGATTTCCATCAAGAGGTTGATGGACTCAGGGAATCAGAGCTTGCGAAATCATTTATTGGCACAACAAAGAGAGGAATTGGTCCTTGCTACTCTAGTAAAGTGATAAGGAATGGTATTAGAGTAGGTGATCTTAGACACATGGATACTTTACCCCAAAAGCTTGACCTTTTACTAGCAGATGCAGCAGCAAGGTTTCCAGGGTTTAAATATACTCCAGACATGCTTCGAGAAGAAGTTGAAGTCTACAAGAGATATGCAGAGAGATTAGAGCCTTACATAACCGACACTGTCCATTTTATGAATGACTCAATTTCTCAAAACAAAAGGATTCTAGTTGAAGGTGGTCAAGCGACTATGTTGGATATTGACTTTGGTACGTATCCTTTTGTTACTTCCTCTAGCCCATCCGCCGGTGGAATCTGCACTGGTCTTGGCATCGCCCCAAGAGTTGTTGGTGATCTAATTGGAGTGGTAAGCTATAATAGTCACTCACAAATTTTTTTTTCCCTGAACTGGTCTTTGAATCATTGAATTGATGTTGTGATATTGTCAAGAGAATTCAACAATATCGCTTTAATAAACACTTAATCTGTAAGCAATAACACAGATATGAACCCTTTTGATGTTCTTGTTTTTGTCAGGTAAAAGCATATACTACAAGAGTTGGTTCTGGTCCATTCCCAACAGAAAATTTGGGTCCTGGTGGTGACCTTCTTAGGTTGGCTGGACAAGAGTTTGGCACTACAACTGGTCGGCCTCGTCGGTGTGGCTGGCTTGACATTGTTGCGTTGAAATTTTGCTGCCAAATTAATGGATTTGCATCACTTAATCTCACTAAGCTTGATGTACTTTCGGATTTGGATGAAATCCAGCTGGGTGTTGCTTATAAGAAGAGTGATGGCACCCCTGTTGAATCATTCCCTGGAGATCTTCGTCTTCTTGAAGAATTGCAAGTAAGTCTAGTTCTCTAACATATATTCAGCTCTTTCCTTAGTCCATCGTGCAATTCCCTGTTAGTAATCCAATGATGTATAACTCCGTTTATCTGTGCAAATTTGCTTAGGTGGAGTATGAAGTCTTACCTGGATGGAAATCTGACATTTCTTCTATCAGAAATTACTCTGATCTTCCTAAGGCTGCCCAGCAGTATGTTGAGAGGATTGAAGAACTCGTGGGTGTGCCCATCCATTACATTGGTATTGGACCTGGTCGTGATGCCCTTATATATAAATGATTTGTAGGTTTAGGCTTGAAATTTATGAACTGAAAAATTCTCAAGTTAACTGCGAGTGATTACTCGCTTTTGAACCTAGTGTATTTGCTGCATTGTTTGTGATATTGAAATGAAGAGGAATTCTGTGCTTAAAAGCAGTAAGGCTGTTAAATAAATGCATTACGTTTTAATGTTTGATCTTACTCTTTATCATCCATTGATGAGAGATTCTTTCATGGCTTATAAGTCTGAGATGTCATGAAAGATATATCATTGTAGCTTCCATTTTTGCCTATTGAAGATCTGTAGATATTGTTTAGTCCAGGTCATAAAGATATCAACAGAAACAAAAAGGACAGCTTCCACGAAGAGGTCACAGGAGTAGTCCCTGAAGAGTGAAGCCTTCTTCAAAGTTTCTTTTGCAAATTTGTACGGATTTTAATGGCAGGTGACATTTTCTATAGGAGCTCAACGTATCATGTGATGCTATGTCTTTCAGTTTTGTCTTCTTTTTCGACAGAAACTTTAAGCTGGTGGCATGAAGTGAATCTTGGTTTACAGGTAAATCTGTCCATACCATCAATATTTTCTATTCACTGGTTATTCTGGTGTTATCTGGATATTAGATTATAGAGAAAATGGTGAAATAAATTCTGAACTTTGCCGATTTGGTGTAAAAACTTCCCAATTTTTAAAATGGGTTTCTAGACGTGAACTTTGATACCCGGGGTTTTTAAATTAAAATTAAACTTTTTAGATTAGTTATACTATAGTTTCATTTAAATTTGAAATTTTGGTTTCAGAAATCCGTTTATCAAAGTTCATGATCTAAAATACCATCTTTAAAGTTAAGGGGTTTTTACACCAAATCGGCAAACATATAGCTAGAGGTTTGATAAAAAAAAACATGTTTAAATCCCAAAACCGAACAACTCGTTCATATTCAAAAGTACACTACTGATTCATTTTATTGTTGTATGATAGACTGCAATCTGAGCATATCGCTTTCTACCTATGTATCTATCATCTTATACTATTTCAAAACACTAACACTAAACCGTAGTAAATCCTGTTTACTTCTGAATCTGATCTACATTAAGTAGCTTTAACTCTCAATCTAAACTTCCGCAGATGTTCCAGATGGAAGGGAAAGTTAAATCATCCTCAAAACCATAACTTCCGAAATTACTGGACTCAAACTCCATACTAGTGGCTTCACTTCTCGGCATCGCAATCAATGTCTCCCAGCTAAAACTCTGAGCTCTAAAAGGACTTCTACCTTCTTCTTGCTCCTTCCATGGCGGCACGGAACGACACTCAGCTACCACATCAGCTTCTCCTTCTCCTTCACTTTCATCTTTCAAGATTCCTAGTTGCTGAAGAAACTCTGTAAGATCAATCTCTGGTTTCTTGTCTAAAACCATCTCTGTGCTTTTCTCACTCTCTGTTTCTTCCTTATTAGTCTTTTCATCAAGCTGACTAGTATTAGTTTTCGATTCAGAAGACGAAGAGCTTGAAGAATAAGACTGAGACAAAAGTCCAGTTTTCTTGAGTTCTTCTAGTCTTTGCTGGATTATATGAACACTAGGCTGAGCATTCACATTAAGCATACCGCAAGAAGGAAACATAGAGATAAATTTCCTCGAAGGTACCCATTTAAATCTTTGTGAATTATTCAAAGCTGGTCTTGGATTTCGTTGCAGATGAGGTAAGTTAAGATATGCATCATGTCCATATAGTTTCAATGCAGCTTCATCATAAGCCATGGCTGCTTCTTCAGCTGTAGCAAAAGAACCAAGCCAAAGTCTTGCTCTTTTCTTAGGCTCTCTGATCTCAGCTACCCATTTTCCCCATGTTCTTTGTCTTACTCCACGGTACTGACAAAGTGCGTTTTGTGGACCGCCTTTACCTCGAGCTGGACCTTTCTTCCATTGTTTTACAGAAGATGATTTCTCCATTTTTATGGTTTGTTTTGTTGCAGTGAAAGATTTGGAGAAGAAGAAGGAGATGATAAAGAATGGTTTAAGAGATGGAGAAAGTAAGTTTTTAAATATTGTCACGGTTCATTTTCTTTAGAATTTGCTTTCTAAATCCGTTCATGTGACCGTTGCTTTCTCACATTCTCTTAGTTTTATCATAAATAATATAATTATATAAATTACCAATTTGATGTCAAGTTCTTATTTATCCAAAATTCTATATGAAAATTAAAAATATAATAAAATAATCCCAATTTGTAAATGTCTCTAGATTCGAAACAATCAAAATGCTATCTAAAATTTTATGTTAGCTCTCTAGTAGTTAGAATAGAATTGCTACACACACGTGACAATGTTATAAGATCTAAAGATAAAATTCATGTATGATAGTAGAAATGGAAATTTAATTTGAGAATTAAAGAAAAAATAATTTTGGTTTTTAGTTTTTGAGTTGGGTTTTCTGAAAAAAATAGTCATTTGCAATATTTAATATAAAAATAAATTTCATCTAGTAAAAATTAAGTTGGTGATGACTTAATGTCCTAGGATTCTATTCTTGGGACACTTTTTAGTTTTTAGAAACTTTATTGTGATTTCATGTTTTTATTAATATCATTTTGGTTTCCTTCTTTGGGATAAGAATTTGAGAGGCAAAAGTCACGAGTTAGAAAACAAGAGTGAAGAGACCATAACAATCACATGTTCTTTCCTTTTTTTTCCAGACTTAAGTCAAGTTTATGTCTTTTTTTTTTTTGAGATTTTGAGAATTTGAGATTTAAGCGCCGCTGCATTCATATGTATCTCATGTCCATCACTCGCTCCTCTTTCACATTTAACTCACATCTTTGTCCTTTTAATCCATTTTCTTAAAATTCGACTTATAACATATTTAATTTTCATGGTTTTTTACTCGAAACTAATTAACTTTTTGCTTTAGTCCATTAAGACGAAACTAATCGAACTTTAAGAAGACAAAAAAACCTAGCGTTTGAACCAATTTCCTTAGTGGTTTCTATACTACGTTAATAAAAATATAACATTCATAAAAGTTACCATTCATTTTTTCAAATTTTGTTCACGGTTTCTTAAATTTGAAGAATAAAATTTTAAAGAAAACAATGAAAGAACTATGAAAAATATTGACTTCGTTTTTTTCTTTAAATCTAAAGAATCATTATTGTTTTTTGGAGAAAATAAAATATACCAATGGAAATAGTCTAAAGTAATAGCGCAACGTAAATAATTAAATAGAGTCTAAAAAATAAGGTAAAAGTGTGTGGACCTAAATAACACTTAGAAAAACGACCTATAAAAAAAATCAAAAGTTTACAGATACGATATGATCTAAACTCCAAACATAAACTTCGACCATATCTCATAAAAAACATACTACATATGTACATAGTCACTTCCTCACCAAAATTGACAAGAAGATTTGCTGTTATGTTCTACAATTTGGTCTCACCGGAAAAGAAAAAAAGAAGAGTTCACGACGGTGTAATGCAAGCAAGCAGTTTCGAGCAAACTTCACGTACATGTGGAGATTTATCTGACAAAGATGCTTTGGACAGAACAGATCTTGCTTCAAGCAAACCCTCTGTTATGCTTTCTAGTATCACATCTTCACTTGCCATGAGCGACGCCATTAGTTTTGCCCCAGCTAGCTTTTCCTACACAACAACAAGAACTAAAACATTTTGACATCTGCATAAGATCAAAGACAGGCATACATATTCAAGTTTTCAGATGGGTTTCTAAATGTGGATTTAAAGTTTAAAGTCAGCTGATAAAACAACTATAATGTCGAAAGAAACATACAATTCATGAGATCATTGTGCCATGTAAAATGAGGACGATATTAAAAAGGGATTATGGTATTTTAGATCTTGAACTATTTCCGTTTTGTGAAAAAAACCCTCAATTATCAAAATTGAATTTTAAATACATAATTAAACCATAATCTCAAAATTTAACCAAAAAATATAATACAAATTTGGATCACTTATACTATAAGTTCAAGTTTAAATTTGTGATTTCGGTTAAGAAAACCTCGGATATCAAAGTTTAGGGTTTAAAACACCATATTGATAGTTGAGGGTTTTTTTCACCAAACAAAAATAATTCCAGGGTCTAAAATACCGTAAGCCCTAGTTCCAATCAGATTGTACATTTTATTAAAAGATAGACTTCTGGTACCTTTTCAGATCCTTGTTCAAGAAATCTCAGGGAGAGTTTGAGTAGACTGTGTGAAAAAGGAAGGAGTGTGGATTTCAGATGATACATTGCTGAGAATAAGACTTGAATACAAGCTGCACGGAGCTCAGGCGAGGACATGACCTGCACAGATTCATGAATTTGTTCAAAACTAAACAGAAACAAGCAAACTTAACCAAATCTGAAATCAATTAAAGCAGTTAAAACCACCTTGAGAGAATTCATAAGAGGAGGAAGGGCTGTTCGAGCAAAAGTCTTCTTCGAAGACTCAGGAATCTTTTGGCAAGTGCTGATGAGAACATTTGCCATACATAGACGAAATGGAATAGGAAGAGGCTTTTCAGGTTGGGCTATGGAAGAGCAGTCACTTATGTCTTCTATTAAATGATGGATAGTGTAAGCTAGGACAGAATTTGTTGACGTCTCAGCACCTATAATTGAAACTAGAGTTTAAATGTCTGGCAAAAATATTATCGCATTATAGATATACAACAGTAATACTAAGGGATTATGGTGAAACCCTCACCCTAATCAGCATAGAATTTAAATATCTTTCAAAATCCGGTTTTTTTGCGATAAAAAACCTTACAAAAACCGGAATGAGGGTTATTGCGAAGATCTTGTAGGGTTTTTTAGGGTGAGGTTTTTTTCACAAAAAACCGGAATTTGAAAGATTGGGGTTTAATAAACCAAATTGAAAAAGTGAGTTTTTTTGGCAAAAATGGAAAAGGTGGGGGAAAAAAACTGGATTTTTAAAAATTTGGGTTTAAAAACCAAATTAAAAGGTAAGGATTTTTTCGCAAAAACAGAAAAGGTGAGGGGCCGTTTCACCAAAACCTCTAATACTAACCAGTTGTGTCTTTCCTTGCTGTAAGTACTTTTCCTCCTCCTGATGTTTTTGAAGATTCGAGAGGTTGCAGTTCAGCACATATCATTAGTGCCAAACAATCAATACACCCATGCTGTACTTTGGAAACTGCAGGTACAAAATATTCTAAGTGTCACGATTGGAGAGTAACAGAGCTTCAGATAAAAATCAGTGACAAAGTATCTTACTTTCATCCCCATCTGAGGGCCATAACAAAATATTTTCAAGGATTTTCCTGATCTTAGGTGTTATGTCGTTGGACAAGGATTCCCTGCCTCGAACCTGTATGTGACAGAAAACTTGTAAGATACAAAATAATCCAATCAATAGCGCATCAAGTGACAATAAGGATGGCATCAGATATGTACATAGGAAAACATAAAATCAATATATTACCACAAGGGATGTGCAGAAAGAAAATAGGCAAGATTTGATCTTGAGGGTGTCTTTCAACCCTGTCGATTTTTCAAGTTGAATGAACACAGTTGGAAATAGCACCTGTTTAATGAAATTATATTACATTTAACCTTTCAAAGGATTGACCAACAATACAGGGTCGAAGAAGGGAAGAGAATAAACACCTGGGGATGGATACGTCCACATAGCTCGGCAGATAGTTTCCTGACTTCTTCAAATTCAAACTTAGAAAATGCCCTGAATTATGAGAGTTAGTGCAATGGATTCTAAATGCGGATTAATGTAAATAGAGATTGTGGAGGAGAATAACCTTTCTAAAAGGAAAGCAGCAATGCACTGACAATCCTCAATTTCTTGGTAGTCTGAATATATAACACACGAAGAATGAATTTGTTGAAACAAGTCAAAATCGTCATCATCTACTTTGGATCATGCATGATTATTTGGCAGAGACAGTTAAAGCGCTGAATCTAATTGATGATTAGGGCACATACCAGTCACAGTGTCTCTTCTGAAGAATTGACCATAAACTGTAGAGGCTTCGACATTATCAAATACACTTTGTGGAAGCATCCTTAATATAAGCAATGGGCAAAGGCGGTCAAACAATGATTTCTCTGATTTAGTTTTTTCGATGGATCCTTTAGTATCAGTTCTGCATAGGAAGCTCTCATCCATCCTACCATAGAAATGATAATAACGGTAAGAGATATTCATATTTTAAAAATTCATCTAAATTTGAAGATAAGGAACTCGTCATAGATTCTTTCACTACATATAAGAGTTTTTACATACTTGTTTTGCTCCTTCAGACGTGATAGTATATGCATGAGGGCCATATTTGATGCATCTGCCAAATGTTCACTGATGCAACTAAGAAACCTAACAATGACAGCATTAGATGGCTCCAGAAACATCTTGTCAAGCAAGGGTCCAATCATTGTGTTCCAGTTTTGCACCTGTAAGAATTTATTTCAATTAGCAAGCAAGAAAAGTATGAGTACCCTGAAGCATATGACCCCACTATTTTCGGTGAACTCCATGTGAAGAGTAGCAAAGCACATACACAAAAGAATAATTATATAAAAGGTAATGTGTCGTGGAAGTAAAGAAGTAACAATAAATGCCTAAGAGTAGTGTGTACCAAAGTTCAGAGTTCAGATAGAAGATAGCAGATAATCTAGCAAGCAAGTCATACAGTCATACTTACGCTTCTAGCCCACTCTGGTATCAGCTTGAGCACTTGATCACCGTCAAAAGTTGAACCTGCAACAGTACAGGAAGAAGATGAGCATGTGCTTGCCAGAAAAAAACCTTGATACTGTCCAGAGTCGAGACAACATCATATTAACATATATAAGACAAACATATATTACTTTTTTTTTGGTAAATTAGGGCAAACATTCAACACATGACAAAAAACCTAAATAGATCGAAATTGTAGCGTAAATAATGTACCAAAGCAGCCTGAGGTTGTAATGAGATAAAAAGAAAACATTAATACCTTCCGCAGAATGTCCACTTTCTGAAGTATCCAGAGCTTGAGTATTACTAGATGAGAAAAAAGAGGCATCAATTGCAGGAAAACTTACTAGATTTAGCTGGACACAATGGCAAAAAAAAGCAGAACATGAAACCAAATCGGAAGGTCAAGTATAGGTACTTACTAAGTTTCCATTGCTTAACAAACCCTATAAGTTCATATATTTTGGGTAAATATGGTTTAGATCATCACCGAATTAGTAGTCTGTTATTTCACTTATACAGATCAAACATCCTTAAATTTGCTTTTGCAAACTTAATAAAGTACCAACTAAAAACCTAAGAATATTGTGTTTCTACTTAAGGTAAACGGACATAGATCAAAAAAAGATATGTATACAAGGAGGAAAAGGAGAAAGAGAGTCAGACCATGGTACCTAAGACAATTCAGGAACATACATATTACATCAGGATCCTCCTTATAATAGATAAGAACCCCAAGCAAGGTTTCGGTAGCAGCTGACTGTACTTTTCCATTGCTTGAATAAATGAGAGTTACTAAATTTGGTAGCACGAATGCTGGACCTGGAAAGAGAAAACAAATAGTCACACAGTTGATGGCGAGATTCTCCTTATGGTATTTGAAGACCCATCAATTGGGATCGTTCAAAGTCTTCCTCATATGAAAAAAAAAGTAATTTTTAACAGAAATCTACTTTCACAAGATACAAATTTATTTATAGCACAACTTTTGGAATTTCACAAACGGATATATTTTCAGCAAAAATTTATGGATTTTTATCTTATAATATGAAGAGACGCCAGATTAAGAGGTCAGGACATACATAAGATTGCCAATACCAGAGACTGAGAATCAGCACCTTAAAGATCAAATGCATTCAACAAATTACGAGACATGTTTTCGAAAGGAGTTGTGAAAAGAGTACCAACCAATTAACTTCAGCAACTCTGAACTTTGTGTACGGATGAAATTTTCCTCTCCAAGGCACTTTAACAAGCAGTCCGCAATCTCTTTCCTGAGAGAAAGAGCAGGACATGAGTTCTGAGGGCATGAGAAATCCAATAAAGTCAAGTAACATAAAGTTTCTGTAGAAAGAGAAGAAAATAATTGTATACCATGGTATATGAGAAGGAAATGAATCTTTTGACGTACGGATTACTTCTGATATCACATCCATTGAATTCTTCCTCTGCACGGTAGTTCCAGAAACAAGGCGTTCCAAAACTTCATTGAGACAGTTACTATCTGTACTACTGTTGAATGTTTCTTTAAGTCAGAAGAAAAAATAGGAACCTAACTGGGAACAAAAAAAATGCATATGATTTTATATTAAAGGGAAAGCAAGAACAGACATACGTAGCACAATAATCTGCAATGAGGACAATAACAGCTTTGGCCGCGCCATCCCTCTCATCAAGAAGGTTAAGCAGAGATGGTATCATGATGTCCATGCACCTAGTATCAGCAAAGCTGTCTCCAGAAAGAGATTGCAGCTTAAAGATAACAGCCTTAAATATAGCAATAACTCCTTCTGCTACACCTTCGTTGTTACTGCGAAGCTTTCAATATAAAGGAAAGCAAGAATGTAAGTACTTAGATGATCACACAGGTATTAACTGTATCCTTCAAAATTACTTTGAACAGGATATGTTATAACCATAGCAGCAATCAAGCAAAAACCAACTACGAGTTTCAAAAATAAGCAAGAAGTCCATTTAAGAGCATGCCCATCAGAGTAGTGCATATAATTTCAATAGAAAATCCTATAAAACGTGTCAACACTCCCTATTCAATAAAAAAAATGGGGAAAAAAAATACCTGATGTAGAAGACAAGGAACAAGCTTCATTCCGTATTCTGATATTATGCTCTCAAATATCTTTCCCTCAAAGCGGCCCAATAACAGGCATAAACAATTTAGGAAAAACTTTTGTGTCTCTGTACCACCAGTCTTGCTATCAGAAGGTCCCTGAAGATAACTTTCTGAATAATACTGCATCATTATATTGTTATTAGTTTCCTAATGACCCAATCTTATTTGATAACACAACCAATAGTGAGGGAGAGAGAGAGAGAGAGAAAAAGGCTAGATAAGCAACAAGTCACTACTCTTTTACCAAAAAAAAAACAAGTCACTACTCCACCATTTTAATGGGATTAGCTCCTTACGAATCCGACCACACAAGGTAATAACACTAACCAGAATTAAAACAGAAAGCTAGTAAAGCAACCCTTTACTAGCTTCTCTCAGTGTAGCTTATGTAGGGTTTTCGAATGAGCTAAAAGACTCAAAAACAAATAATCTTATTCCGGGCAACCACATTCCATTAGAATACAACCATATGTTTCTTGAAGATATTTATCTTCTTACAAATTAATAAAACCGTAGATCGTGTGATATAAGAAAACATTTACACTAACACAAACATGGTTAAGAGACTTAAAGACATGCAACAGATACAGATGCGGACACAGTAGAATTCCATCGGTTAGCATAAAAGAAATTCTCCAATCATAGAATTTTGAAACCAGAAAGACCATTAATTAGATCTAACCTCAAGACCGGATAGATACTGCTCTAATAACTCCTTGCTAATCTTTGAGAACTTCCGATCTTCCAGGTGGAGCAAGACACTGTAATGCTTCCAACAAGATGAGAGCAGTAAAGCTCCACCCATGTATACCTCAGATCCTGGATTCCAGGTATCAAGCAAAAAGATAGATGAGCAAGAATCAGAAACAGAAACAGAAAGTTACAAGGGAAGGCGGCATTAGTCAAAGACCTGCCTCCTTTTGGGAGCAACCATGATGCTCTTTTAACTCCTCTAACCACTTAAGCACGTGATTTAGCCCCTCAGCATGCAGTAGCCGACTTTTTCTATTCCACTGGAAGAATATTTATTGTCATTATCACTTGACTGAACTCCTCAAAAGCACAAAAATATAAAAAAAGAAAACACAAGCATATGTTAATGAATCAATGAACATACAGCAAAGAGACACTTTACAAGGAGCGTCAGCTCGTCCAGGTAGTTCCACAGAATGTGTTTTGTCTGGCTGCTCGACTCCACAGGCCTAGAAGTCTGTTTGTTTTTCCTCTCACTGATATTAGGTAATAAAGCAATCGGTTGATGGGACCCACTAATGGTTGATGGCTTCGGTCTGTTGGCCAGGGTATCACTCATCTTTGCTAATGCTCCAGTAATTGACAGGAAGCAGTCGGCAGCAGAAACAGAAAGGCGTGATGGCACCTCGTATCCATCCTGTAAAATGCTAAATAAATATACAACTCAGAAGAGGGGAGGAATTAGTATATATGTATGTACAAATGACGAAACTTTCTACATATACACCCTAATTTGAGTGATTACTAAAAATTTAAGAAGATAAAAAATAGAAAATGGGACCAATAGAAAAGAGATGAAGTTCATATCAACTGGTAAAGACGTGTTATACCTCCCTTTGCGTACAATCAGCAACAAGTGAGGCACACAAGACGAAAATGTATTTACAAGTGCATGATGTTTCTTCCTAATTCCTGTAAAAGAGGAAGAAAATTAGGCAAGTTCATGATGATACATAAAAAAGAGGATTCAGATAGTGGATAGAGTGTTTTCCATTAAATATTAGTAACTGATATTGATCAAATTGTGTAGATAATTAAGAAAGATCATAATGCTCACCATTGTAACCAGTTTGATCTCCATTTTCCTCGCATTCTATAAGACCACGGACAAGTAAACACCATCCAAGCGCTAAAAACTTGTCTTCGTTCCTCACAATGATTGTAGAAAGACTTCTGGAAATAGCTTGAAAGAGAACTTCATCTTGAAATAGCCAATTTAGAAGTATCATAGCTGGATTACCGTGCTTACCATCCTTAAACGTTAACTTCTAAACTCAAAAGATATAAAACCCCATAAGAACAGACAGAAATAAAAGACCTCACAATTCAGCAAATAAGCAAGGATTTTACTAGGGTTTAGAACTTACATTTTCAATGATAGGTACAAGGATTTCATCCATTGATTCGTCTCTCTCAGCAGCGTCTTGAACGGACTTATGCAAAAACCAGAGTGCCTCATCGACGGAACCTGGCACAGCCATATAACGATTTCGTAATCATATAATAAGCATATGCATACATCTACACATACATAAAATGGCAAACACCAACCTGAGGAACCCTTTTGAAAGTCAGGAGTTAGCCGGGAAATAGAGTCCTGTAGCTTTCTAGGGCGAGCAGTAAGAAGCGTAGTCATGAACCTACCAACAGTAACGGAGACCAGAGACTCGTACTCTGATCTTGGTATCAATTCCTCATCCCATCGCTCCATCTCACTCCACTCCCAGCTATTCTGTGCAATCGGAAAACGAAGCAACGCCGCGCTGACGACGATGACCAATACGAAACATGTATATTTCCCGCAGCAAAGCCTAAAACGATGCCGTTTGCTAGGCAAGACAGAGAAACCGACCAACGTTTACTTTTAAGATTGAAACGACATCGTTTATGTTGTCAAGACTATAAAACGTCGTCGTTTCTTTGGTAGATTAAAACCGATGTCGTTCTGTAATAACAAACCGCAGCGTTTGTTCCGTTTTAAAACAACTTTATTTACATTTCGTGATAAACGATGTCGTTTACGTTTTGAGACAGACGTCGTCGTTCCATATTAGAGACAAAAATTAGTTTGAAGCTAAAACGGCATCGTTTGGTAACGAGATAAATAAATCGAAAGCAATCTCCTGAACTGAACCGGTTTTCACGCATCAATCAATTGGAACTAAAATTTCGCGTAAGGAGTAAACGAGGGCATTTCATATGGGAGTCAGACGACGTCGTTCTGTTTAGATGTCAAACGACGTCGTTCTGTTTAGATGTCAAACGACGTCGTACCGTTCAGAAATTAGACGATGTCTTCCGTTTAAAAGTAAGACGCCGTGCGACGTCGTTCCGCTAGAGTCAGATGATGTCAATCCGTTTAGACTGTAGACGACGTCGTTCCGTTTACAGTTAAGACGACGTTGTTCCGTTTAGAGTTTAGACGACGTCGTTCCGTTTAGAGTTTAGACGACGTCGTTCCGGAAACCTCTTCCGTCAAGATCTAAACGACGTCGTTTAACAGTTTTTAGTATCTTTGGCTAGTGGCACTTAATATGTGGTGATGGTGGGTGGAGTAGGGACCATGAAGCTCCAGACTCCATAAAGCCATCCCCTCCACATAATATAAAGTAAAAAAGCTTCTAGTAAACTCACATCGAACCTTCCTCGATTCACACGCCCACCGACTTTGGGACCCACGAATCAAAATACAACTTGCAATTTTCAGTCTTTAAAGGACCCATCAACCTCTTAAGTCCCACACCACAACAACTTGCTCTCTTTCTTCTCTAAACTTACGACTAACGGTCATCACTTTTGTCCTCTTCTCTCAAAAAAGTCCACAAAATTCACTGTATATATATATATATATCCTGAATTCAATGTTATGTTTCTTTCTTGTCTTTATTCAATTGCAGAATCTCAAGAACACTGCAGAGATTTTTCACCTTTTTTGTGTCCCTAATAATACCAAAAAGAATAGATTCTTTCAAGATTTAAAAGACTTTAAACAAATACTTTCATCAGTACCCAAAAGAAACAAAAAAATCTCAGTTCCACATTATTCCATCATCATCATCATCATCATCATCATCGTCATCGTCATCATCATCATCTACCTATTCCAAGTCAGTCAAAAACAACGAGCATTGTTCATCATCTAGCTCTTGAACATCTTCATCTCTTTAAGCTTTCTTTAGAGTAATCAAGAATCAGGTCAACATAAGTCAACAGAATCTACACCAAGCCCTCTTGTTCTTCCTGGTGCTCCTCCATTAATTGAAGATAAATCCAACACAATCCTATAAAAATTAAACACAAGATTGTTTCCATTAGCAAACTCTAGAAGATTAAATCTGTAAAAGAACAAAAGAGACTTTAGTCTTTGGTTAACTATATGTACTTGTTCTTTGTTTTTGCTTCTCCTGTTTCTTGAATCAAGATCTTGTCTCCCATTATTGTCACTGTATGTTCTTTAGGAAGATTAATCCCTTCTACTGCTTTTATCAAACAAACAAAACTCCATTAGAGCTTCTTTTTTCTACTTATTACTATACACAAATCTACTCTTTTATGTTCACTTACCTTCTACACCATTGATAGGAGCATCATCATCTATCCCTAATAGATTCTGCAACAAATCCATGTTTAATATCCATCAGAACATGAAAATAAACTTGTAGAAATTCGATTGGATTCATTAAGTAACGCACCTTAAGGTTCTTGTAGCACTCTTCAAGGTTGTCATTATACAGAATATGACCAAAAATGCCGGAAGATTTCCCTTCTTTGATCTCTGCTTCAGCGTTTCTAATCCGTTTTTGAATCTGCTCCTCTGTTTCTGTTCCTCTGTTTGTTTACACCTTTATAAGATAATCTCCTGGAAAACTTACAAAGATCTAAAGATAAGTCTGGTTTTTACCTCGCACGAAGCCTATCTTCAAGTTCTTTCATTGAAGGAGGACATACAAATATGAATATAGCATCAAGCGAACTCGCTTTCACAGATCTTGCTCCTTGAACATCAATATCAAGAATACATCTCTACACAGCAAAAGAGAGCCAACAGATCAATAATATGAAGAAAGAATCATTGCAGAAAAATACACTAATGATCTTTCTTTATTTACCTTTCCTGAATCTGTAACAACTTCAACAGATTCAATGCTAGTTCCATACAAATTACCATGAACAGAAGCAAACTCAAGAAACTTCCCATCTTTGATTTCTTTCTCCATCACATTTTTATCAGTAAAGTGATAATGAACACCATTTTTCTCCATAAACCTTGGAGCTCTAGTCGTATGACTAACAGAGAAACCAAACATAGAAGGAAATTCCTTCATAAGCATTGATATAAGTGTTCCTTTTCCAACTCCAGACGGTCCACTTATTACAATAGGCTTCTCAGCATTTCCTCTTACTCCTTTACTCCAAGCAACAACTTCTTTTCCTAGCAATTTCCTTTGTTCTCTAACAAAAGAACTATCCACCTATAGAACAATGGTTTAAATATAAGAACCACCATTGATGAACTCCAAGCTTTAGCTGGTTACAGATACTTACCTCAAGAAACCAAATGGAGTCATCAGGAGCTGAGCCTTTCTTGATTACTAAAATTCTCCCTTGTTTCAGAACTATAGCAGTGTAGCCACCATTACAGGGCTTAGGACCTGTTCCCAAAACAATAGGACTAGACCTGCAAGATACCCCCAAAATTGACTTCAAATCCTTGAGATTGCACCACTAAAAGATGCTATGATCTTGAAAGAATACAATACCCCCAAAATGACTTCAAATCCTTAAGAAATGATATGATCTTTAAGGAAACTACTAGATCAAAGATCATGAATTAACACTCACCATTTGTTAGTAATTTTGTCATGAATTTGAACTCCAATGAACAATGGATTCCCTTCATGATTTCCACCGATTTTATACTGCAACATAAACCTCTTTATCAAATCAAGGATGAAGATAAGAGAGGTTGGCACCAGAAACATGAAGTTTAGCTTACAGATCGATCTCCAATATCGACTGATGTATCTTTTGATTTAACACCAAAGCCATTGGTGTGCCCATTCTCCAAATCAAAGAAAGCTGGTGATGCTTCTCCCTGATTAGAAGAATCAAAGTTTATCCGAAGAAAAAGGTATGTAAGAAATCTATGAAGATAAAAAAGATTAATCAGTATCCAGCCATTAATAAACTGGATTTCTAAGCTCACCATAGAGATTTTCTATGTGCCTCCAAGAAGACAAACTCAGCCTGAGTAATGGCACAATCACAAAAATAAGAGATCAAACAAACAAAGCAAACCACAACGTTTTTCTACAATTTTTTCTGCAAAACTCAAAAACCTAAATGCAGATTCATCAAATAAAACACAGGACATAGAAACATAAACACAGATCTCAGAACAAAACAATGAAAAAAAAAAACGAGCAAAAATCAAAACCTAGAAGCATAATATCCGTACCTATGCGATGAACACCGGAAGAAAAAAACGCGAGAAAGAGGAAAAGCTTTTAGGGATTGAAATCACGAAAAGAGGAGAGAGGAAAAGCTTTGTGTGTGTATATATAATGTGTGTATATATATATATATATATATATATGTGTGTGTGGGCTTCGTGGAGGTCGACGATTCCCAAGACAAGTTGGAGACAAGCGGCCGTGACGGTGTAAAAAAAGCTACCTCTAGAAAATCTCGGACCCTCTTTAAATAAAATATTAAATAAAGATTTGTTGAAGTATTTTATAAATTAAATGAATTATACTTTGTTAGAAAAATATTTAAGTTAAAAAAAAGGAAAGTTAATGATATTTATAACCAAAAAACTTATATAGAAATTTTTTGAAATGGCATTTTCTTTTTATCTTTTTATTAAATACATTAGTTTTGTAAAAATAGACATTTTTATGTATTTTTACAAAAATATTTATGGTGTAACGATTAAATTCTAGGATTTAATAATTAAATTTAATGGTTATTAATTATATTTTAAGGATAATTAATGCATACAAATGTATGTTTGAAAAATATACCTAAATTAGTCTATTTTTTAAAAAAGTCCTATAGACTAATGTATTTATGCAATTTTGTATTTAATATTTTGTTGTTGTTTTCTCGTAATTAATTGTCTGTATGTATTAATGTATATATGAATATATTATTTGAATTGAAATGTGTATTTTTAGTATATTTAATATTTCATTTTGAATAAAAAGATATTGTGCATTATATTGATTTATTGAAGATTCAATCCATAAAAAAGCCTTTGAATCATAATCAACTCGAGCTAAAAAGTAGTAATAAATAAAAAAGGTAAATATTCTTTCCTAGAATTTATTTAATATATTATCATGTAAAAATTTAAAAGTATAATTTATACGAATCTTACGTAATGGATGAAATAAAGTTGAGAAATCGGTGGCGCTAACTTCACGGAAAGTCGCCAAATTATTAATTTTAATTAATTTTAATTAATTTACTAATCCAATTTGATTATTTTTAATTATTAATTTGTAATTTTGATGCTGTGCAATAATTAAGGTCTACGTATAGTTAATTTTGATTTGTCCGAAAGTCACGTGTAGCCATTATTGTACTCTTTAATTCTGCTCACTTTATTTTATTTTCATTTTTACTTTTTCGTTTCTACGTAACTTTAATTTTGTATTTTACAATCATGTCAGATATTTTGTAATTAGGTAAATTGTTCCACATTACGATATGTTATTATTTGGTAACAATTTTATGGTGCTTTTTACAAAAAATGAATAAATATTTATTTTCTATAATATTTATAAATAATGTATAAATACTAATAAATTATTCAAAATAATTAAACTATGGTATTTTAAATTCTGAACAATTATTATTTGATGAGAATAACTCTAAGCTATTAAAATGGTTTTATAAATTATAATTTTTTGTAACCCAATGTAAATCATAAAGACAAAAATAAACTTTAAATTCAAAATTGTATCCCGATTCGGATTAATTAGGTTTTATTTTCAGATTTTCAAGTTTCATTTTAGGGTTATGGTTTAAAAAAAATTAAACAATTGATTATTAAAATTCAAAATTTTCAAACTCGATTATTAAAATTTAGAGTTAAAAAAACATATATTGATAATTCACAATTTTTTCATTAAATAAAATTAATTAAGGGATTAATTTAAATATAATAAACTCTGAAAACAAAATTATATATTTAAAACTGAAATTTTATTTTCTATATTGAAACAAGTAACATTATTATTATTATTTTTTATGGACAACAAAACAATCTCATTAGTTGCAACATATTAAATGCAGTTTTGTTGTTTATTCGATTTGAATTTGGATGCTGTTAAAAAATAAAAAATAAATACAGTTACCGTGAAAACAATTAAACTACTTTACTTCGGCTAACACTATTAGCTAAATGAACTTAAAACGATTAGTCAACTGTTTATAACGTAAAGATAATTTACTAAATTGATATGAAATTCTCTTATTATATGATATGAAATTAGACCAATAATGTTAGAGAAAATGCCATATGAGATTTGGCTAGGAACATGTGACCTGTCCCAAAAACCTCAAACTTCTATTCAAACTTGACATATTGTGTTTGATTTTTGACCAATCAAATCAAACCACCAATTTTGAATATTGAAAATAGGATAAGGACTTCAAAAGATAAATATAAAATAAAAAGTTTGTCCTTATCTTTTTTTCTTTCTTTTTTGTTGTATAATTTTAATACTTCTCTTTTTAATTATTCCAATATTTGTAACGAAGACAAGTCCATTGTTACAAGTATATTGCCACCTTTCTTTAACTGCGTCAAGAATCTTGCCACCATTCTTTAATTTAAAGTTTTTTTTAATATGTATAAAATACTGAATTAGCTCAAAACACCTTAGAACCAAAAAAAAGTTTTAAATTTATATTTTACTTTGAAGAACTTTTTTTTTGTGTTACAAAATTAAGAAACTACAAATTAAATGTAATGGAACTTTTTATAATATACATATATGTACTATATTTATATATATGAATGCATGAAACTTTCCCATGGAGTAGGTTATATATATATACAGTGGTAAAACTAATAAAAATATTTAAGAGGTTATAACAATTTTTCGATCTTAAAATAATTGCATAAATTTTAGAGGAATTATCTAAAATGCTTTAATTCAAGCATTTTTTGTAAATGTGTCCTTTTTATTGGATTTACCAATTATGCCCTTAGATCTATTGTTGTGATATTTTTGCAAAAAATGCTTGAATGAGAAAATTTTCTAAAATCAATTATGCAAAATGCCCTAATTGAATACATTTTTGCAAATTTATCATAAAGTGTGAGGGTATACCACTTATAATGTTGGGTATAATGTTAGGGTATTTTTGCAAAAAATGCATGATTAGAGTATTTTTGCAAAAAATGATTGAACGAGGGCAATTTTGCAAATCCCCATAAATTTTATTAATAAAATGTCCGGGCCAATAATTTTTTTAGATGTAAGTGCATTTCAAATACTAAATATAATAATGTTATAAATATTTTTTCACGTAGGTTATAAGGATTTTTCAATTGTAAATATATATATATATATATAT
>ASZG01036163.1:0-23335 GCA_000411095.1 Aethionema arabicum
CCTTATTTTTTCCCTTAAAATGAAGGAACCTCAAAATAGGGGAGTGTTTTGCTCCAATAGTTCCTCCTATTTTCTTTATAAAAATACAATATCCTATGTATTTTTAATATAAAATAAAAATATATAATACTTTGATGTGACAAATACACTTAGATAAAAATATGGGAGATGAATAGTATCCCTCAAATTTGAGGGGTACTATTCACTTCCCTTATTTTTCCCCTCATTTTAATGGACTATTGGAGTGAATTCCTCTTATTTTTTAGTGTTTTCCCTCAAAATAAGAGACCATTAAAGATACCCTTAGATTCCATTTTTAGATTCTCATGTTTCTCCTTCTTTATTTACACTCTCCAACTTCCCGCGCGTGCATCCACGCTCCACAACACATACACTGATACACATAACTATATTTTTCTTATAAAAATAATACAATATACTAATTCTCAAAATCATTTACATACATATACGGATATACTTCACGTTTCTCGTTAATTTTTAAATCGGAATAATTAAAACAGTAAACATTCTATTTCTTTTCATTTTAACTGCAAGTAATATTCTATTTCTAAGAAGTAAGATAAGATAAAATACAATAGTTTAATTATATTTTAAGAAGTAAGATAAGATAAAATTATTGCTCTTCATTTCTTATGCTTGCCAACTGATGAAAAAATTACATAACGAATTACCATATATCAAATGTTTTTTTTTTTCTATTTCATAAAAAAAACAATAACTTCGAATTTAGGAGAAACCATTCTTTGGCCCTTTACCCTTTTGTAATAACAATAATAAAAATAAATAATAACAATACAAATAAACCAAACATTATCAACACTTGTTTTATATGCAAAACAAATTCAACAAAAAAAAAAAACTCAAAACTTTGATCATCACATACCATTTTCAAATCAGAACCATTTTAGAGAGAGAGTAGTGAGAGAGGAGATAACTTCAGTGAGTTCTTGTTCTACTGCTTTCACCATCTCTGACCGGGTTAAAATACGAATGTGCCTAATAATCATACATCACAATTTACACATTAATAAGACAATTAAAACGATAAATAATATTATTGTTGTTAATGATTAGAAAAATATAGTGCTAAAAAAATTAAGAATCAAAATATATTTTTTATACATTAAAATTAACTTTTTTATAATTTTAAAACAAAAACAATTTGCTAAAATTCATTATAATTTTAACCAAAGGGCCATAAATTAAAAAAGGCCCCATAAATTAGGTATAAAAGCTGCGGCCCCAATCACATGCTTCATCAGCCTGGGGGCCTTTGATGTTATATAGTGAGATAAAAATAATTTTTTTTGTAAAGTTTGATGATATTTTTTATTTTATTTTTTCATATTATTTATAAAATTCTTTTATTGGTTCGTGTATTTATGGTATACAAATTATTTGTTTGGTTTTGTTGGTTATAATCGTTTTATTTATTTAGTTTTTTAATTTCGTCTTTTTTATATTTGAAAAAAACTAATTTTGTCAAATATAAAAAGCTTTGTAATCAGCTGATTTGTGATGGCAACACCGTCCATGTACTCTATAAACCAATGACAAAATATTTGGTTGTTTTACAAAATTTAAAATTTATGTATAGAACAACCGACTTAAAAAAAATTATATTGTATATATATATATAAAATTATTTCAATATTTTATTTAGAATATAATATTGGTTAAAATGTTTTGGATTTTAAGTAAAAAAATCAAAAAGTAATTTGGAAATTTTATTTAAAAGTTAATGATCATAATTCAAGAGGATCGTGATTGTTTAGAGATGAGATTGAAGGGTTAAAACTTGTAACGGCTCTACATTGTTCAAGTACGGGCTCTTTATCTATGGCTGGTTCAGGTAATGAAAGGTCTAGTTCTAATGAACTCAGATTCAGACCACATTAAACAGATAGTTTTGAGACAGAAAGTTCAAAACAGAAAACAAGAAGTCAGAGTTGGTGGTTTCATCATCATCATCATCATCATCATCATCATCATCATCATCATCATCATCACTCTATTCTCCCCTGACTGAGATGTCTCAATCATGTGCAAGCGGGCTATAAACACAAACACAGATTGCGAGTGAAAAATACATTATTAACAATACATTATTTGAACCTTTAAGAAACTAGATTTTGAGGAGGATATTGGGAAAAGGAAATGAAACCGGTTTAGTGGGACGTCTGCAGAGCAAGGGATAGATGGTGTCATATCCATCAAGACACAATACAGCTTTAGCTTGATACTCCACCAAAGATCCATCAAACTCCTTTGCAAGAAAGGTGATGTATAAAAGATCCATCAAAGATCCAAAGGACACTGGGAGATTCCACCAATGCGACCCTTCGGAAACCCTTTCGATGACTCAAAGAAACCCTACACATCACCCTCACAAATCAATCAGAATTGTTCAAAGTACTTCCAGCAAATGAATAAAAGTAAGATCTACCTTGGTTTCGATAAGATGTTTATGATAGTAACGCAATTGCTTCACCAATTCCTCGTCCGAATGCTCACCTAGATCAGAGGAATGAAATTCCTCACCTTCGTAGCTGTCGTACCCCCATTTGAACAACTCTTTTGCATTCACTTTTTCTGGCTGCTCGTAGTACTTAGCTTCCCCTTCATTTTCGGCTCCGCCTTCGTTTTCAGCTCCGCCTTCACTTTCACCGGAATCCTCCTCCGGGACAGATAAGGAAACAACGGCTGGAGAGGTTTCCATCTCCTTCTTAGAATCGCCATCGCCTGAATTTGGGGCCATATCGCTCCTCGAGTAAACCCTAGTTTATTGGTTTCGTTAATTTCAACTTTTTTTTCTCATATCTTTTTTATATTCGATTCCGATTGTGAGTTAGACGTGGGCTTTTTGAAGGCCCAAGGCCTTTTCTCAGCTATCGACGGTTATGTTGAGAAACGACCCATCCATTATTTTGTTGATTAAGCTTTGTTTCAATTAGTTGTTTGTGTATATTTTAGTTTAATCAATGAAAGCTTATTAAATACGATTAGTATGTATCTTACAAATTCTTCAAAATTAATTTTGAAAATTTATAGTGGGCCGACTCGTGGAGGGCCCAATGTCGACAGAAAACATTAAATTTTAGATTTTCGTTATTATTTTCTTAAATGGTAATTAATTTACCAACTAAGATATATTTTACCATTATTCTTACGTATAGAATAATAATCATCTATTTTTAAATAAAATTTCAGATTATTTTTGACATTTTTATTAACATTTTACCTAAACATTAATTTGTTAATTTAAAGAAAAAGATTCTAAATGAAATATTGAAATAATTATATATATAATTTGTGTTTTAAGAGTTGTTTGTTTTACCCCTAAATTTTAAAATTTGTTAAACAAGTATTAAAATTGGCATTGGTTTATAGAGTATGGGGACAGTGTTGCCCTAGATCATTTCAAAACTTTGATATTGGACAAACCTAAACATGTTAATTATTGTTCGATTTTTTAGCTAAACATTAGTACACAACTACAGATGTAAGAATTCTTTATGTATTTTAACGCGGTAAGCCATAGATATTAAGTAATAGCTTTAGAAATATTAATCAATGAAAATTAAAACTTTTAATTAATTGCTTTAGATCAATGCATATATTTATATTTTAGATCTAAGGTATGTTTTATAGCATATACTTTTATTTTAATAAAATATATCAAATTAAAATTGATATAAAATCTTGAAGGAAATTCCGGTTGCTACCCGATATACATGGATCTCGAATTTAAAATGGTACTTTACGCCGGTTCCAAATTTTTTTTCCAGTTCAGGTTTGGGTCGGTTACTCGGTTTCGGTTTTTATGTCTAACCCTAATGAAAGGTGTAGTACCAATGAACTCAGATTCCGAAAAACTTTACTTACATGCCAAATTAAGGGTCTAACTCAAGATGGCAGCCTTTGTCTCCAAAAACTCCCGAAAATTTTCAGTAAGTTGTTCATGGACTTTCTTTCATGTTCACTAAGAAATACAAGCTAGATTGATCCAGTTGCATAATCAGAATAGTTGCAGGCAGGGCCGGCCCGTTGGGGAAACAGGGTACTCATCCAACTTGCTCTTGCTATTCTACCAAACATATAATATCGTACCTTTCTTGTAATACTATCCGTGCATACCCTTTGAAGCCCCATTTTTCTCCATATGTGTTTTGACAAATCAACATTATATGAAAATCCACGTTTTCGGTAGTACCTTTTATCAATGGATAGTAGATTCCCTACAAAAAAACAAATCTCATTATCTATACATTATCTATTAGTTTTTCAAATAATTATGATATTAACTAAATAATTACCTCGCGAACATAAGTCAAATTCCTTGTAGCTTCTACGATAAGCCCAATAGGATGCATGTTGACTTTTTCAATTATCGCTTCCACATCAAGGTTTAGCAAGTGTACAAATTGTTTTGGAATCCTCTGTCCTATTCCAGCCTATCCAATTGCAAATTCAAAAATATCAAATTCAAAAATATATGTATAAATGATTACCCTTTCGTTAATAATAAAGTATATTAATTACCCTTTCGTTAGCTTCTCTTATAGGCATTTTCAGCATGCCTTCGCTAGCAATAAAATTGATGACAGGCCTATAGTTTCTGATCATATATTGTTCACGTTCGTTTGGTTTGATGGCTCGAATCAAATCCAAGAAAGAGAACTGTTCATGCTCCCAAGCTGGTTTTCCATAATTATATATAGCTTGCATTAGTCGGGCAAATACAATTGCCCAACATATATCTACAATGATAAAATTTGGAATTATAACATAAATCCAATTCTCAATTTTAATATAGGGTATTATAGTGTTCTTACTTTTTCGTTGTTGGTCTATAAACACACCGATAACTCCAGCTTCCTCTGTCCAGTCTTTACGTATCGTACGACGACCAAATACATCATGGAACGTCCTGAATATGTTTGATGTTGATGATTCAGCCTTTGCTTTCTTATCTTTCTTTGATTTACCACCAATTCCTGGGATGTATGTTCCTTTGTCCATTTTTTTCCTACCTGTAACAAAAATGCATTTCATTTCTTGTTAAACCCAATATTAACGGGACTCATAGAACTCACTGTGGATTTTGTTAGTAGCAGCCAAACAAATTGAATGTAACCATCCGTAAACAGAGAATATCCCTTTAGAAGCCATAGCCTAGAGCAGATAACACAACACAAAAGCAACACAGTTGACTGACCATAAAAAATGTATACGTCGAAGAGGTCGGCTTCTGTGGTTTGCAAGCAAACATATGAAAATACACTTGACAATTTCACTAACAAGAAGCACTTTCTGCTAACTAATCAGATTATAATCAAAACAGGCATCAATTCATAGAAACTAAAAACATGCAAAACAAGGGAAGCAATACGATTAACAGAATTAGCAACAAAAATGCATTTCATTTCTTGTTAAACCCAATATTAACGGGACTTATAGACCTAACAGTGGATTTTGTAAGTAGCAGCTAAAAATATTGAATGTAACCATCCGTAAACAGAGAATATCCCTTTAGAAGCCATAGCCCAGAGCAGATAACACAACACACGAGCAAAACAGTTGATATATTGACCCGAAAAATCTATACGTCGAAGAGGCTCGGTTTCTTTGGTTTGCAAGCAAACATATGAAAATACACTTGACAATTTCACTAACAATAAACACTTTCTGCTACATAATTTTACATTTGTAATCGGATGTGAAAAAAGAGGAAGAGAGATTCCAACCCTAGACATGAAGAACACCTTACAAACAAAACCAGTTCAAATAATCATTCATCAACGAAAAACGTTTAGGAGTAAATGACCTAGAACCTCATCAAAATCCATGGATCGACGAACATTAATATACAAACCAAGAACAAGAAATTTACCAGAAAAAGTAAGATATGAAAAGGAGAAATGAAGTAACCAAACAAAACCTCTGTTCTTCCCTGTCGTCCAAAATGCAATCCGCAGAAACTTCAACTCGGCGCTGCTATAGAGAGAGTAAAACCTAAGAGAAACACCCTAACCAAGCAAAGGCTGAGAAAGAGAGTATTTGAGAAAACCACTCAAACCCATTTTTGTATACTGAAAAGAGCAGAAGAAGCGGGGTGGGAGAAAGGACAAAGAGACAAAATACAATTTTCAGCATTAAAATATTTATTCTTTTTAAAAAAAATTAACTACTTTCGTTTTCAATATACCACTTTTTTTTATTGCCAAGTTATATTTGTTTTTGTTACTACAATTCTTTTTTTGATAGGTTTAGGCATTTCTTTCGGTTTGGTATTTTCAGTTATTCGGTTTCATGACTATAGGACTTCGGTTCTTTGAAGATTTTGGTTCAGTTCCGTTCGGTTGGGGTTCGGGTTTGGTTCGGTTTGGGTTAGGATACTTGATAAGAAGATCCGAAAAATATCTGAAAAAGTTTAAAATTACCCAAAAAATCAAAAAATACTCAAAAATACCGAAAAAATACCCCAAAAACAAAAAAAATACTCCAAAAATTAAAAAAATACCCTAAACAAAAGAATGGTTACTTTCGGATACCCAATGGATATCGATTCGGTTCCAGTTACTATCCGATATCCATGGATCACGAGTTTAACAAAAGAATACTCGAAAAACTAAAAAAATACCCTAAACAAAAGAATGATTACTTTCGGATACCCAATGGATATCAATTCGGTTCCAGTTACTACCCGATATCCATGGATCCCGAATTTAAGATCCAATTGATACTTTACGCCGCTTTCGGACATGCAAACAAATCTCTTCTACAATGGCGAAATTCTGGTGGAGGAATGGCTCAACTATGAAAGGTATTCACTGGAAAAAGTGGGAAAATCTATGCTTACCAAAGTCCAGAGGTGGGCTGGGGTTCCGGGAGATTGGGGCCTTCAACGATGCTCTCCTCGGGAAGCAGGTCTGGCGGCTCCTATCCCAACCGGATTCCTTTTGGAGGCTAAGTTAGGCTAAGTTAGATACTTCCGGAACTGCTCCATTTTGGAGGCTAAGTTAGGCTCAAGACCATCTCCTATGTGGCGCAACATTATCTCTGCTAGAGATCTCATCAGTCAAGGGTCACGTAAAATTATAGGATCTGGGGTAACTACGGATATCTGGTCGGAACGGTGGATTCCCTCAAATCCACCGAGGAAGCCAAGACCTAAATTCCCTATCACAAATGAAAAAGAGAAAGTCAGTGTGCTAGTCAATCATTCAGCCAGAGAATGGATTGCATCTGAGCTACATCAAAGATTCCATGACGAAGACATTGACTTAATTAGCAGGATCAAACCAGGGGCTCGTGATACTAAGGATCAATATGCATGGATTTACAACAACAACGGTAATTACTCGGTCAAATCGGGGTTTTGGTTGAGAACGGCAGGTACGGAGAATGAAAGACCACCGATCTCAAACCCAAATTTAGATCCCATTTACACAGCAATCTCGAAAACACCAACTATGCCAAAAATTCAACAATTCATGTGGAAGCTAGTTTCTAACACTCTGACTTCGGCAGCCAATATGAGAAAGAAAGCTCTTACATTAGATGATAGCTGCTCCAGATGTGGGACGCAAGTGGAAACTGCCAATCACCTCATCTTTAGGTGCCCTTTCAGCAGATTAGTGTGGGCCTTAGTAAATGTTCCTGGTACAAGAAGAGGAGAGTTCAATGAGTCAATTTACAAAAATATGACAGACCTACTCTTCTACAAGCCATCAAACGCAGATCAAGGTGCAAAATGGAGAGTCTTCCCATGGGTGATTTGGGAGATTTGGAAGAGTAGAAACGAATTCTGATTCAATGCTACTCACCTTCTTGCCCAGAATATAGTTTCGAAAGCTGAAGAAGGAGCACAAGAATGGGAACAAGCTAGAAGTAGAGAGGTTACCGTTTTGTCGGACCCGCCGACTTCAAGTAGGAGCCACGATCGTCGGTGGAAACCCCCGCCAGAAGGCGTCCTTGCATGTAACTTAGACGGAGCCTGGGATGCAAATTCCAAATCGAGCTCCATAGGATGGGTTCTTCGTGATCACTGAGGTTTCGTTCGATCTTGGGGAGCTAAGAAATTACCCTTCCTCCTATCTCCGTTTTCCGTCGAGGTGGAGGGACTGATATGGGCGATGGAGAAGATCAAATGTCTCGGATTGAAGAGGATCGTTTTCCTCTCAGATTGCCAAGAGCTCGTCAACGGCATCAAATCGGAAGTTAGCTGGGCGTCCCTGGCTACAATTGCTCAACAATTCCACGCACTAAAAGGGGACATCGATCTAATTTCCATTGATTTCACGCCTCGAAACTCAAACAAAGTCGCCGATCAATTGGCAAATCTCGCGAAATCCTTTATCTCTTACGATGCTATTGTATCCTCCAATATTCCGTCATGTATTGTTAACTCTGTAAGGGCTGAAAGACCCATTTAATTTTTAATTATAAAATCTTTTGGAGAAAAAAAGATATACGGATATACTCGTTAATTTTTAAATCAAAATAATTCAAAAAACAACATACTTTAAGAAGTAAAAAGATAAAAATATAATATTTTAATTATATAGTTATTACTCTTCATGTCTTAATCTTTTTATTATCTTATGCTTGTCAACTAATAAAAATTTTACATACAAATTACCATTTATTAAATGATTTTTTTTTCTGTTTCATACAAAAAATAAACAAACAATGACTTCGAATTTAGAAGAAACCTTTCTTTGGCCCTCCCATTTAGAATTAACAATATTACAAAAATAATAACAAAACAAATAAAACACCAAACATCATCAACACTTGTTTTTATGTTGACTACTGAATAACAAATTGAACAAAAATAATCTCAAAACTTTAATCACCATTCATCACATACCAATTTCAAATCAAAACCATTTTAGAGGAGAGAGAGAAAGAGTAGAGAGAGAGAGAGAGTAGATCACTTCACTGGGTTCTTGTTCTACTTCTTTCACCATCTCTGATCGGGTTAAAATATGGATGTGCCTAATACAACACAGCATTATACTTTATTTTAGCAAATTCTCACATTAATAAAACAATTAAAATAACAAAAATAATCTTACCTTCTCTAATGATTAGAATACTAAAAATAAATTAATAATATAATAATTAAAATATAACTTCTATACATTAAAATTCTCGATTTTTTTTATAAAATACTCTAATTTGAAGTAATTTTGCCAAAACACTCTAATGTGTTAGGGTGTACCAAAAATATTGTTGGATCTGTTATTAAGGTATTTCTGTAAAAGGTTCTTGAATTATAGTATTTTTGAAAAATTCCCAAAATTCTACTAATTTTTTTTTCTTAAGATTTAAAAAAAAAAACAATTTGGTAAACTTTTTTATATTTTAAAACGGATGAATGATATATTATGTAAAAAAACTGTGTCTTACCATTGCTTCTTTAGCCGTTGGTCTTTCTTGATGATCATATCTCAGTAACTTATCCACGAAATCAAGAGCCTTATGTACACAAAAAGTCAAACACACCAGTCAAAGATTATCGTTGACTAATTGGCTTATACTTAAAACTACACATCTAGAAAGTAAACTCTACCTCAGGTACTGCTAAGTGTTGATTCTCAGAGTGTATAAACTTCGCCCATGGCTTCCGGCTATGTCTACATAATTAGTTACAGAACTTTAACCTCAAATCGATAACAATGGCGGCGATGAGATCAAAATACAGTTACTTTAACTTACCTTCCAACGAGAGATGCAAGATTTGGATCCAATATTATACGGTACTTGTTCAGATAAGCATTAAGTGCATCTGTACCTAACACCTGATTATGAAATAGTTTAGATGTGTAATGTAATGATGATTCAAAAAATGGCGGAATTGAACAAATGAATGCTTTTGTTTGTGGTCTTACCCTTGCAATTTTGACCAATTGATCATAGTTGTCATGGCCGTAAAAGAATGGTTCCTTGCGGAATATCTGTAATCACATGTCAACATTAGAGAATAAGGTTTATATATGTTTCATGTTAATGGAGTTTAGGGTTTTAATCTCCTAATTCGCTCACCATTCCAGCAAACATACACCCAAGACTCCATAAGTCTAGAGAATAGTCATAATCTTGCAGATCTACCAGCAGTTCTGGACCTTTGAAGTATCTGGCTCATCAAATATTGAAGTGAGATCAGATCACAGATTAGTAAGTGTTACATTTTAGAATTTGATTACGGTATATGAATCTAAGACAGGAGATCTATAAACAGAAACTACTGAGAATCAAGAATTCAGAGCTTTTCGGATAGAGAATTACCTTGAAGCAACACGAACATTGTATTCTTTCCCAGGATGATAGAATTCTGCTAATCCCCAGTCAATTAATCGTAGTTTTCGCTGCTCATGATCAATCATAACATTATGAGGTTTCACGTCTCTGTGCATTATTCCACGTGAGTGACAAAAGTCCAACGCCTGCATAAAAAAGCACATAGAAATTGACAAGAATTAGTAACTTTTCCACTAAACAGCAATGTATTCAGATGTCAAAACAAGGCAATCCCCAATGTATGAAACTATACAATCAATCTCTGATACGAGGAAACCAGACTACTTACCTTTAGAAGCTCGAAAATATAATATCGAATATCATAGTCTGAAAGAGTTGGATACAGGACTTTAAAATCCGTATTGTTCACATGTTCGAATATCAAGCTTGGCGTCTTTGACTGCTGATCTCTAACAATGTCGAGCAATTTCACAATATTTGGTCCACCACAAAGGCTCTGCAGAATCTTAACCTCCCTCTTAATCTACAAACCAGAAGAAGCAACTTTTCTAAGAAACAGAAACCAAGTTAACACGTGCTAGGAACGTATTTCATTGCAAAAACAACCGCACACCTTCTTCTTCTTGACCGGCTTCAAGATCTTGATAACACATTTCTCATTATCAGAGACATGGATACCTTCAAATACCTCACTGTACTTGCCCCTTCCAACCTTCTTTACCACCTCGTAATCATCCTGTTCACTGTTACATCAATCAAAATACCTTGCTAAATAGAAACCAGATACAGCTAAATTCAAGACCAGAATCATATCTGCCCCAAAAGCAGATGAAATTCACCTATCTATTCAAATTGAGCCAGGTTTCCCCAATTTCAAGAATCAAGAAGCATTTCTAAGCCAAAAGAAATATATAACCAAGACACAGAAACCTAAATCTATTGATGTTGAATCCACAATCTCTTGTAATCTAACACCAAACCGCAATAATCCACAAAGATAAGATAAACGGAAGAAAGCGGATTGTACCCCCATTGGACGGTGAGAGATTCATAGTCCCAATACTCTTTAGGCCTAAGAACGTTGACATCCGCATAAACCCTAGCTTTCGAAGACGCGCCAGCACGACGGACCGATTTCCCAATCTTCTGAGCCATCGTTTCCGTTGTATCTAGTCCTTCCAGACGCTGTTTCTGCTGCTGCCGATGTAGCAACTGGTGACGGTATAGCGAGGCGGTGGAGGCAAATCCACGTAAGACACGAATCGAGGAGAAAACAGAGTATAGTGAGGAGAAACGGAAACTCGAAGAAGAAGAAGTGGAGAAAAAGGAGAAGAGATTATCGTTGACTATGGAGATAGTGGAGCTAGTGTTGCGAAGAGATGAGATTTTGAATCCAGAAGGCCTTAAGGCCATTAACACAAGAAAATACCCTTTGACTTCTAGAAAATGGAGAAGAAGGCAACGACTCGTCTCATCGGTTTTCTTCTTCTTTCTTTCAAAAACGACGACGTTCTATTACAGAGATAAATGATGTCGTTCTTGATCTGGCACGAAACGGTATCGTTTTGCTTGGAAACTAGTAGCTGACATATTTAAATTACAAGGGGCTAAATCGATAATAAACTAAATTATTCGGTGGAAAGTTGAAAAATTAAAAAATAAACGTGTGAAAGTGAAATAAACACCGACCATATTAAGTCACGTGGCGGTTGTAAGAAAGAGGGCCCAGTCAGGCCCAACAACGAAGACCACAAAAAAGGAAAGCGGGAAACTTTAAAATATCCCCAAAGAGGAAAATCTCTACAATTTTTAGGGTTTTTTCTTTTCAGTTTTTTAACCATGAATGACGTCAGAGAAACCTCTGCTTGGGTCGCGAATCATTCTTCTCATGTTACAATCGATTCGTCAGGTATTAGGTTTCTACTAGTTTTTAACAACTTTGTTATAAGAAAAACATTGTGATTTTTGTGATTGTTTATGTGTTCAGGAATTGAGAAATTTGTAGAGAAAATCGGAGGAGAGATTCCTGAGATTAAATGGGATTTCGAAGGGATTCACTACTTTGACGATGGACCTCTTACTGTTCAATATCTCTTTGTTCTTGATGCTTTGAATTTCTGTTTCTGGCCTGGTAATGCATGCGAGTTTAAATTGATTGTTTTCTATGATCAGATTTTGGGAATGCGATACTGAAATTAGTTTTTTGATTTCTCTTTCTTTTGTAGATAAGGAGTTAACTTACGATCATTTAGCATCGGGACTTAAGGATGCTCTGAAGAAGGACCAATCCGTTTTTGATGCTGATCGTCTTCAAAATTTCACTGGTATCAGATTATAGTGCCCTGTTGTTTGTTTACAGTAACATTATCTTCGTTTTTGACGCAATGTGCCTTTATAGTTTGAGAGATGATGTTATGTGTTTCCCTTGAGAGTTTAGGTGCTAAGTTAAGAGAGTTGCTAAAATGGCCTAGGCCACTCCCTTTAGAGGAAGAACGTATTCGTTTATTACACGAGGTCAGATTCTTCATTGAAATCAGCTTTTAGACACACATTCATTTTTTCTCTATTGTTTCCTTACGCTTTTCTTGACATAGGTTGGGAGAGAACTGGAAACTAACTTTCAAGGCAAGGCTTCAGTTCTTGTGGAATCATGTGGACGATCAGCTGTTAAACTCGTTAATCTTATTACAAGACACTTTCCTGGTAATTATGAATTGTTGATTCATATCATCAGACATTGATTACTGCTTAGCCAATTGTTGAGTTATTGTTAATACATTCTTTAAATAGGTTTCCGAGACCATTCACTGTACAAGGGCCGACAGGTGTTTCTGTATAAAAGAGCACAGATTTTTGTTTCAGACTTGTGGGGCGCTTTTGGAGGCAAACGATATGGGGAATTCCATGATATTGATACAATCACCATGTTTGCCGACTATATTGTTCCTGCCAGACTTCAGCAACTCGGTGTTTTGAAGTATAGTTCAAGACTATCAGGTGCCATTGAAGCTAATACAGAGATAGTCCCTGGAAGTGAAGAAGAGGTTGAACTAAGAGCATGTTCGATACATGCAGTGGAAATGATGAGGGAGCTGGTCAATCTTAAATCAGGAAGGAAGGTATGACTTAAAGTCAACGCTTTAGCCATAGATATGCTATGATTTGTAAATTTGTAATCCTTCTAAATTTATGAGTCTTTGTGTTCAGGTATTAAGCCTAGATTTAGACCTTTGGTTATGGGCGGAAGGTGTCCAGTGCTCATCTCTTCAACATCACAAGACTCTCTCGATCTACTACTGAGGAAAGTGAGATAAGTTACCATCTACAAGTGCTTAGGAATGTAGTATTAAGTTTTTTCTGGCTTTAAAGCTTATTATTTATCCCTGGTTGATCATAAGCATCTTTTTTATAAGTGCACAGTTTTGCAAATCAAGGGAATAATAGAAAGTAAACTATTTTCAGACTAAATTATACATTCTATTGCCTTCCGTTTTCTTGAATTGCAAGATTTAGAAGGTCGAAATGCAAACCCATTTATTTGTTTATCTATGTTATTACAGTCTTGATATTTGCTTGCTTTATGTATCATTTTATAAAGAAGCTACGTTGAAGAACTTAGATTCTTTGTTATTGGTAATTTTCCATCATATGTGCTCTTCAATACGTCTGGTTTCCTCACTATCCGAGGACCTAATGGGACCTTTCCAGTCTTTGGTCGAATATCCTGCGTGAACACACAAAAATGGTGAAGAACAGAGCAAACTCAGGGGTTTCTTGTACTCTGCAAGTTCATACCTGATCAAAGATTGCAATGGGTATTGCTAGTGTAGCAACAGCATTTGGAGAATCAACGATCCCAGATATTCTTCCTTCGCAGGGACAACACGAAAGCAAGAGGTACACCTGTTCACAGTTCACACCACAATATTTTGATCAGTTCTGTTTTTTTCTAGATTTCTTCATGTTTATATGAGCAGCATCAAGCTGAAGATACCTCAGACTAGTACCTGTTCTTTTGAGTAGCCAAATTTGAAGAGATAGTCTATAGCGTTGAGAACTGCCCGTTTGTAAGCAACTGTGGCATCTAAGTAATGCTGTTTCCCGCTCTCATCAACACTAATACCTTCAAAAACTAGCCACTCCGAGAATCTCGGCTCAACCGGCCCTATCTCAAAGATGGGGTTTACATTGAGAGGGCTAGGTCCCATTGGTGTAAGGTACTCCTGCATCCCATTCCTTATAATTTCACACCTATTAATGCGTTATAGAAATAGTTTATCGTCAGAATTGCTTAGAAAAACTGCAGAGAAACAAGATCATCTTAGAAGAGAACCAGTTAACATACTTGAGTTCTAGGAATCCACTCATCTCAATAGCACCGCAGAAAGAGATCTCACCATCACCTTGAGAAAAATGCATATCACCTGTACTTAAATTAGCCCCTTCTACAAACACTGGAAGGTATATTTTAGATCCTCTACTTAAGTTCTTTATGTCACAGTTTCCTCCATTTTCTCTTCCTGGGATTGTCCTAGCAGCTTCATTCGCAATCCTCTCCCATTCTGGTGTTCCTTCTTTAATCTATAACGCGATTATGTAAGAGCTTTGACCTCTTAAAGTTAAGTACTACTTAGTGTTTAGTATGTGGCTTACGTTTCCTAGGAGACATCCTTTACTTGTTGGTAGATTTGCTAGTGGCCGTTGATGCACAACCTCACATAGTGTTAGGGAATTGAGACCAGTTTCTTCTAACTTTCTTTCTCTTTCATTCCATATTCTCAGGAGCTCGATCGATGGCGCGGTTCCAATGATTCCTGGGTGTGTCAAACCCGGAAATCTTACACCTGCCGCAACGATATTACCATGTAAGCTACAGAAAAGCAAAGGTCTGCATCCAGTCCCTTATCTTATCTTTCTCAGTGATTATGCATCTTATAATGCTAGATGTTGTGTATTCTTACCAGGGATTTGAGGAGAGTATGCATAAATCCCTTCAAAATACCAAATAGCTTTAGTAGCACAAGGGAAATGATCAGTCAAGAAGCCACCTCCATTTTCTCTATCAAACGAAGCAGTGAATCCCCATTCATCTCCTGCTAAAGGACCCAAATTACATATCTCAACAACAAGAAGATCTCCAGGCTTGGCTGCAACACCATCTTCATCTACAACTTTGATTGGTCCACTAAGGTAATGAACCTAAACACAAATCACCAAAAATCAACATTAACTTAAAACATATTCATTATCTTTAATCTCTAAGTCCTCCACATGTTTCCTTACAGTAGATAAGTCTATGTTTTTAATATCTTCTGCAGAATTATCATCTTTGATTACACCTCCAGTCCAATCAATCACTTCTACTCTAAAGAACTCACCGGTCTTAACCTCTGCAACTGATTTTATCTCAGGATGCCATCTGTTATGTAGTGGTGGATTTTGCTGCCATGGTTTCTTCTTCAAATCTACCTTAATCACTGTTCTTGGACTCACCGGAGCCATTGAGTTCAACCCAATAAACACTGTGATATTCTCTAATTCTTACTTTATGTCATTGGGTTTTTACAGTAAGAAAGATCCTATCTTTTACCTTTCAGTAGACTTTTCTCTATTTCTAAGGATAAGATTAGTCTTGGGCATTCGGGTATCCGTTCGGTTCTAGTTTGGTACTTTCGGTTATTCGTTTCTCAGTTCCATGACTATAGGATTTGTTCGGTTCGGATTCGGATACTTTATAAGAAGATCCGAAAAACTTAAATATGACCTGAAAAATCGAAAAAATACCTAAAAAAATGATACCCGAAAAACCCAAAAAAAATACTCAAAAAACCGAAAAAATACCCGAAAAAAAAAAGTATGGTTACTTTCGGGTACCCAATAAATATCGGTTCGGTTTCGGTTATTACCCGATATCCATGGATCTCGAATTTAGAGTCCAATAGGTATTTTACACCGGTTCTGGTTCGATTACGAATTTTTTTTTCGGTTCGGGTTTGGTTCGCTTTTTCGATTCCGGTTTTTATGCCAACCCTAGATAAGATCATGAGATACACTTACTACGTGTCTTTCTCTCTGTGTTGCAATTAATTAAATGATAAGAAGCTGAAAATGACATTTTTGTTATTGAATTATGGTAGCAATTAAGAGTGGCTGCGGAGCTTACAAGGGAGGGATCAGTGGATTTGACATCATCGGCGGAGAGGTTTCTGGTGATTCTACCGCCGGAGAAATCCATCATTTCGACTTTGAAACATTCTCCGGTGATGACTTCGGCGACCGGAGGAATCTGAGGGTGCCAACGGTTGTGAAGTGGCTGTTGTTGCTCATATGGTTTCTTTTTGAGGTCAACTGTTACTACACTTCTTGAACCATATTTCTTCATTTTTTTTGGAATAGATTAGATTTTGTTGAGTTAATGCTTTTAAGTGAACAACTCGATAGATTTTGTCTGAAGATAGAACTCAAATCGAATTTTGATTTGATTTTACAATTTATTTTGTAAAACAAATTTGGTTGCTAGTGTCAAATTCCAAGGACATATTGTGGTCCAGTAAGATTATTTTTTGGCTTTTTTTTATTTTTATAAACGAACGAAATTTTAATATAAGAGAAAAAAAAATGTTTTTAAGGTTATCCAGCGAATCTGAATAATTAATTTTTTTTATTACTCATGATCATACCAAAATGAAATTAAAAAGAATTAAATTATGATTATATCAGTATGAAATTCTTTTAAACTTTATATGATGTTTAATAATGGATGATTTGATATGTAATAACAAGACGATAATAGAATAATCGTATTTAAATCCCATAATATTTGAATAGTATATATATGTTTCTAGTTTTTTCTCGCAGATTTTTTTTTTTAATAAAAAAATTGTTTCATACTCCTTTATTTCCTTATTTATAATGAAAGCTTATTTAAATATTAAGTGGAGGAGGATAAAATATGATAGTTGACGTCCGATAAGTGTCATTTATTATATGTTTATATGCACTTAAAATCATACAGCTTTGAGTGTATTATTCTTTAAGGATATGATGTTTACGTTGGGGAATCCAACACATCATTAATAAACACAGTTTTAAGGAATATTTTTTTCCCGTTTTATAATTTTATGTGTTTTGTGACAATACATACACATTAATAAAATAACAAAACTATCCTTATTGTTCAGATTATGATTGACACAACACAAACACAATACAAGATAAAATTGTGAAAAATATTTATTTTTTTTTTCTAAGAACCCCTAAAACATTTTAAATTTTGAAGTTTTTTTTCCAACATTAGATATTAAAAAAAAGGAAATAATATGATTTATTGTGGTTTCATTTTTTAGTACTCAAATTAGTAAAATAAAATAGTGATCCGTCGAAGAATTTAATGAAATAAATAACTGAAACTTACAATGGTCGAGTTTAGTATAAAGGTAAGGACGGTCCAATATTAATTAATAACATAGAACTTTACAAGCAATTCAGGATATAAAAAAAATTGCTTTGTATATATTAACATATATTAAACTCACTAAAATTATCTTACAGTCCTAAAATAATAATCAATTTAATCTATTTAAAAGAAGTTAAACTTTAAATTGGTGTACATTTTTTATGAGTAATAATGAAAATCGAAAGAGGATCATATAGCTAATTAAAAAATAATTATATATAAAAGTTAAGTACATTCCAGTGAGTTTGAACTGTACGGAAGACAGAACTAAAGGCTACTTCGGATAAGTACGCCACGTCAGTTACGACAGTGACACTCATTAAATATTGTTGATTTTCAAATTAATTAATTATTTTAAAGTTTAAAGTTAAGATACACTTCCAGATTTTCTTTCTGACATTTAAAAAAAGGAAAAAAGAAAAGAAAATGACATGGTGTAGTTGATCGTTAATTACTCAATTATGTCATATATAAACTATATATAATGTACATAAAAATTAATGGTGAAAATATAATTATTTAGTGAATATAAGGTGATTCGCGGTAAAAAAATAATTGGTGGTGTCACGTAAATCACTTCATTTTTTAAAATAGTTTATTAATATTTAAGTTCATGATTATTTTGATTTTGTAATAAGAACTAAACCTAAAACATTTTAGAGTAATTACTTAAAATACCTTAATTCAAGCATTTTTTGTAAATGTGTTTTTTGTAGGGTTTACCAATTATACCTTTGGGTCTATTGTTATGATATTTTTGTAAAAAATGTTTGAATGAAGAAATTTTCTAAAAATTAATTATGCAAAATGTCCTAATTGAATACATTTTTGCAAATTTTTCATAAAGTGTGAAGGTATACCACTTATAATGTTGGGTATAATGTTACGGCATTTTTGCAAAAAATACATGATTAGAGCATTTTTAAAAAAAAAAAGCTTGAATGATGACATTTTTGCAAATTCACCAACATTTTAGTCACTTAAAAATATTTTATAATTATACATTCAAAAGTTCATATTTCATCTTATAATACTTGGATAAAAATATTTTTCTTTATACATTTTTATTGTATATCTTAAACCACCAAACTATTTAACGAAAAATATATATTTTTTGTACAAATACACGTAAATTTTATTAATTTAATTTATTGAATAATAACAGAAGTAAAAATTTTAAATATAAAGACAAACAACATATTAAAAACTTATCAAATTGTTTATTTTTTTTGTAGCAAAATGTAAAAAATAAAACTACTATAATATTGTTCTTTACTACTATTTATTTTGTTTTCTTTACAAATTTAGTTGTATATAGTGAATATAAAATTAAATTAATAACGTTTATATTTTACCATCACTTATAATTTAAGTATAATTTATTTTGAGTGTAGTAGTTTGAGACATATTCCAACAAAAGAATTGAAACATGAATTGGACAAAACTTGTCAAATTAGGTCAAAGTGTTTGGAAAATTCTCCACTATAGAACTTGTTTTTATTTTATATACAATGAAAATAAATAAGTAAATGTTATTTAAACGTATAAAAAAACTTTTTAAATATATAGAGACGCATAAAGAACAGAAAAATAGCCCTTGAATATGATGAAGGGCCAATAACGGCTTTTGTAGTTTCAAGAGATTGCAACAAAAAAATAAAAATAAAAGCTTATGTTATATTGTTGTAAATACCTCTCAAAATAATATTAATATATAGTACAATTAACTATATTTTATATAATTTAGATAAAAAATATTACGAAGACACACATGAGTTCGTGGAAGGTTAGGTCATGACTCATTAACACCATGTTCTTTTCTAATTCTTTAATTTAAAAAAATTTAATTTCCAAAATGATTGGAGGAACATGAATGTAAACTCATTTAAAGTTAAATAATTGGACAAGATATATTATATAAATATATATAATTATTGTCTACACCAAAAATATTCCATTCGTTGAATTTGGAATTTATTTAATTTCAACATATTTTTGATAAACTATGTACAAAATCATATTTTTTTTGTTGAAAATCATTTACTTTTTATGTTTTAACATCCGAGTTACTATCTCATCACTCATAAAAATATAGATATTCGATTTTTTAAGCCTACTATTGAATATATCTTCGTGTATAAACAATATCATGATCGCATTATTTATGAAATAAATTGAATCTATAAAAAATCTATTTTAATTGAAACACTTTCACTATTAAATAAAATAATATTTAAAAAAAGAATAAAATAGAAAAAGAAAGATTATTAGATAGAGTATGAGTCAGCGACAAGTGTCTGCGGAGACACGGAAACGCTCCCTTCTCTCTCTTCCTCCAACGCCAATACCTTTGGAATCCTTTCCAAACGCTAAAGTTGCGTTTTTATATATTTTTTTATTAAAAATATTTCTTAATTCTTGATTATCATAATCATAAGCCAAAAGTCTATTGAGAAAAAAAGAAAAGATTATCATAATCATAATAATATAACTTATAATAATTATAATATAAATTTTAAAACCATATGTGGAGTATAATTAAACCAGGTTTAACAAATTTAAACCCTAAACCAAAAAAATACTCGGTCTTTTGAGCTTACAAAACTATTTTGATAGTAATTTTTTTTTTTGACTAAATAAAAATAGTTCCCTATTAAAACAAATACTAAAATTCATTATTTTTGTTGTATAAACGAAAATTCCGTTAAAACCTTAATATTTTTATAAATATATAATTTTGTATTATAGATATATGACCTAGATAACTTACATGTTTATTCAAAAAAACTTTGATTTATACCGAATAATTTACATGATAATTTTTTTTATTTACTTTGCGTTAAATAAAACGAATTAAAATAAATAAATGAAAAAATAAAAGAAGGAGAAAGGAATAAAAAAGAATACAAGTTGACACATTCACTCACTCTTTTTTTATTATTCACTCTTCTCTATAAATCCCAAACATATCTTCTCTCTCTCTCTTCATCACCATTTCCTCTCTCTTTCTCTCTCCTCTTCATCTTCTACATTTCATCAAATCAGAAATCCTCAAACACTACAGATTCTCACATGCGTTTTTTATTTCAATTCGAAGAAGATATGAGTTGCAATGGATGTAGAGTTCTTCGTAAAGGATGCAGTGAAACTTGCATCCTTCGTCCTTGTCTTCAATGGATTGAATCCGCCGAATCTCAAGGTCACGCCACCGTCTTCGTCGCTAAATTCTTCGGTCGTGCTGGTCTCATGTCCTTCATCTCCTCCGTACCTGAACCAAATCGCCCTGGTAATTACACGCTCCATTTTCCCTCTCTTTTTTTGAATTTGAAATTTGAAATTTGAATTTCAAATTTGTTTGTTACAGCTTTATTTCAGTCGTTATTATTTGAAGCGTGTGGGAGAACAGTGAATCCTGTAAACGGAGCGGTTGGGATGTTATGGACTGGTAACTGGCACGTGTGTCAAGCTGCCGTTGAAACCGTCCTTCGCGGCGGCGCTTTACGCCCGATTATTTCAGATCTAGCTATAGATGAATCTAAATCGTTGATTTCTTCAGATGAATCTTCCGAGATCTGTAACAATAAACAGTTATTACACCATTCTCGCTTCTCAATCTCCAGATCTAAGCTATCCACAACGAAGATTGAAGAATCTCAGGTGAATCGGAAACGATTCAAGTCCGAATCAGAATCGGATTCAGATCTAGATCTACAGCTAAACCACGTATTGTTCTCATCTCCTAAATCTTCACTAAATACTTCAACTCCGCCGCTTCCGCCGTCGTTTCCACCGTCGTTTTGCAAGGCGGTTATAAGTGATCGGCCGGTGAGTCCATCGATGATATCGGAGGAATCTGTAACGACGTCGTATTGGGGAAATGGAAGTTTTAAGAAGAATAAAGGAGAGAGAAAGTTACTTAACCTTTTTGTTTAAAATCGACGACGCAAAAATTAAAAAAGAAAAAACTCTTCGCTCAATTTTTTTTTGAGTGCTTTTAGGGTTTTTTTTTTGAGGATTTTAATTATATAGTTTAAGCCGTTTAATTATTGGCTAATTAATGATTTTCTCCATCGAGAATATTATAAAATTTTGAGATATAAAATGTTTTGCCGATGATAATAATAACAATAATCACATCGTTAATTAATTAATTAGTTACAAGAAGTATTTATTTGAAAATAATAAAAATTTATAATTATCTTATGTTTGTATTTGATATTTGCATTTATAGTTCCACACTTGGTGGTATTATTCCCTCGTATAGTATAGTCCAAGTTGAAATATTTATTAATAAAAATATTTGATAAATATGAGCAGTTCACATGAAATATAAAGATCCTATAGGAATAAAATCGTATTAAAAAATTGACACTTGATTTGTGGAAGAAGCGAATCGAGAAATTAGGTTTGCGAGTGAGTCCAAATTTCCAGGTGAGATTAGTACAAAAATACTTTATCTTATATATAATTTATATTTTATTATTTACATGGGACGACCAAAATTAGGTCTTTAAAGTTTGGCTTCTCGATAATGCAAAGAGCCATTTTCTCTTTGTCAATTTTAGTCACTACACACAAATTAAATTGCATTTTAAGAAAAAGTATTGGAAATAAATTAAATTAGATGTTTCTCCCGCAAATTTTACGGGACTAATATTTTATAGAAAAAATTTTCCTCACTAATATATAAATAACATAGATATAAACAATATATATTCAAAATATTTTATAGAAACAATATATATCTATTATATAATTATATTATCTAGAATATTAATATTATTTGTACGGACATGAAATTCATATCAATGAGTTTTTTTTTTGACAAAGAACATATATAATATCCTTTTATTCATTTAGGTATCAATTGTTTTAAATATTGATATATAAAATAAAATACCTCAATAACTATATACTGTATGTGTTAGATAAAAATATTTTTTGTAAAAGATTTTTTAGGTAAGTTATATTCTATATAGAATTGTATTAATACCGACTCTATTAATTACTTATATATATGGAATGCGATTATATATTTCTTCTAGTTACCGTCAAAAATTTTGATTGATATTTTATTACTTATTCAAGATTTGAAATTTTAAAAAATTTAAAACCATACATATAATACTTTTTTTTGTAAGTATATTCTTCTTTTATATCCATCCTAAGTACATATTAATACAAAGTATATAACTGTTTCAACTTTTAATATAAAGATTTTTTTTCAAATAAAATTTGTTTATGGTTAACCATGTAAACCAAATCCGATCTAAACAAATAATTTTAATATTTCGGTTTAATACTTTTTCATACTATACACTCTGACAAAAGCTCATTAATCTCAGAGACGTTGTTATAAACTATTTTAACCCGGTCAAGTTCACCATTTACCTAGATCTGTCAAATCGTTCGATCTGACAAAATAACATGTTTTGATATAGTATAATATGTTCTTGTGAATAATTACTATGAATAATATTAATATTACTATAAAGAATAAAATATTATTGTAAATAATTAATTAAAAAATAATATATATTAATATAATAAATTATTATATGTACAATAAATATATATATCTTATATAAT
>ASZG01036164.1:0-23530 GCA_000411095.1 Aethionema arabicum
AGCAGACATATACATTGACCATCTGCAAATAAATATGAAACTCAAGTCACAAAGTGCAGAATTTTCAAAAAAACAAATGTTGGATTTTAGTCTAGGTTGTGTCTAGGTAGGTGAATTTTAGTCTAGGTGCTAAGTAATATGTCTAGGTTGGATTTTAGTCTAGGTTGGATTTTAGTCTATGTTGGATTTTAGTCTAGGTTGATTTTTAGTCTAGGTGCCAATTAATATGTCTAGGTTGATTTTTAGTCTAGGTTCCAATTCTGGGTTACGCAAAACAGATCTAAACCCAGAATCTGAACGAAAAAAACGAAAAACGAAGGTAAATCTTGATTAAACGAACTTAAACGACCTTAAACGTACTTAAACGAACTTAAAACGGAAAACGAACTTAAAACTAACTTAAACGAGCTTAAAAGAACTTAAACACATGAATCTAAACCCTAATACACGACCCAAACGAAAAAACGAAAAAGTAGAAAGCTTACCTCGATGAACTCGTGCAGAAAAAAGGTTGAAGAAGAAAGAAGAAGAAAGAAGAAGAAAAAAAGAGTTTATGGAGAAAAAAAGATTCTTAATGGAGAAAAATGGTTGTTAATGGAGAAAAGAGATTTGAGGAAGAAGAAAGGTATAAAGGTATTTTTGTATTTAATTATATTTTATTTTTATTAATTCATTAATGGCAAAATTGTAAATTCTTTGAACTTTTTGGTCTTTAATTTAGCCAAAGGTTATTTGGCAAAACCCTAAATAACATGAGTTAGTCCCCAAATTAAAAGTGTTTTTTGGGTCATTGAGAAAATTCTCCCTTTATTTAATTCTCTAATATAAACCCAATTATTTATACAATGTATGCTATCGTAAATCAAGATATTTGTTTATAAAAACAAATTTGAAAATTAAAAATATACATTTTTTTTAATTATAACTTTTTTTTCGACAATTATAACCTTCTTTTCATAATTTATTTTAACAATAGTATCCTATTTATACACTTTTTTAATATTTTAGACACACTATTTACATTTTTAATGGAATATTATTTTAATCATTAAAACTTCTTTAAAGAGATTACAAGTTCCAGAATGAACATGTCCTTAAGCTTAAGGTTTAGGAGTTTTAGATTTAGGGTTTTGGGTTTTTCGGTTTAAGATCTAAGGTTTATATATATCCAAGTAGTCAAGAATGTATCATTAAATATGTAAATATCACAAATTAATATACAGATTTATTAAATTTATTTATTTTAATGGTTAGTTATAGATAATTTTAAATAAATAATATATATTGGGAATATATTAAAAAATTAAATATAATTATTAAAAATGTGAAATCCTAAAATAATTAAATAATCATCAAAACAATAATCCTTGACTTTATATGATTTTTATTTAGGAGTTACAACTAAGGTGTAGGATCTAGGGTTTCGGGTTTTAGGTTGTTGGGTTTGAGCTCTAAGGTCTAAGGTTCATCAACACGGGATTCCACTTGTCTCTCTGCATAAGTGAAAAAATAGAAAACGCTTCTTGTTTTTCTACTCTTGACAGCTGGACAGATTAATATTTTCAGTGGAGTCCAGCTGTCTAAACAACCACATACAACCGCGAATTCTGACAGTTACTACGAGCATGTCAAAATTTAGAACAACAACCACGCTTAGCATGTCTTACTAAAAAATTTCAAAACAGTTAGTACGAACATGTCAAAACTTATAATATGTAAGCAAATATATATATAATACTAGTTATTGGTTCATGTATTGTACGTACATTTTTTTGATAAAATAAAATTATATAATGTAACTTTAATAAATTAAGTGTAATTAAATATATGATGTTATAACTATTTGGATAAATATATCAAAATTTTAGAACTATGTATAAAAACAAAAAATAATTAAATGAATAAATAAAAAAAAAATTTGGGAAAAATCTTACTAATTATTATATAGCTAAAATTTTAATAAAATATTGAAAGTTATTAATTTAGAAATATTATATTAATATAAGTTTTCTGTCTAAATAATTAAATATCTTTTATATATATTAAAGTAAAAAGTTTGAATGTAGAGTTGTCATGTGTAATAATTTCAAATATTATATGTCTAGTATCATCTATATACTTACATTTATTTAGAATATTTAATTGTATTAATATTTATTCAAAATATTTTAAAATATAGCTTCAAATTACCAACATATACTATTTTGTGTATTTATATTTTTATTAACTAAATGATTAATTCTTAAAGTTTTGATTTTTATCGTATCCATATTTATTTAAATTTTAAATATATTTTTATGAATTGTGCTCGTCACGTGAATTTATCTTAGTTACATATAAAATACAATACAAATATCTAAATTTTAGAGGTACAATATTGATAATAATAATAATTATTATATATATATGAGATTTAATGAATATATCAATAAATTAAAATATCTTATAAAAAAATTAGAAAAATATTGGTAGAATTTTTAATAAATATGTACAATTTATATAAATGTAAAATATTTTTTAAAAAAAATTAATTATCGTTATTGGGTCTGACTATTTTACCGCATGAAAATTTATGAATAAAGTATGAGAACAACTTGAATGTAACAACAACAAAATGGAACAATTTCAGTTTCAGGTTTTCTTTATGTCTAAGATATTAACAACGGTTAATTTTTTACTAGTTGGACAAAATATTTTTTCCTGGAGTCAACCGTCTATAATATGATGTTTTTTCTTAAATAAAAAAACACCCGGTTCCATTGAGTTCTCCTTGCTAATACTCTTGGAAAAGTAGAGTTTCTAAATTAATTTGGTAACATCTTAATTTAATAACTATCTGATACACAAAAAACAACAGTGAGTGTTATAAAAAGACCAACCAAATTAGGAAATTAAGCTGAAAAAAGTAATATTCAGAGTTATGAAATAGAATAGTAAGACAAACAAAATCCAAAAATACCAAAACCTCAGCAAAATCAAAAACTTTGCAGTTCATAGATTATGAGATCTCGCGAATACAAGTTGAATCAAAACTGTTTCTAAACAAACACATTCAGATCAACAAATAGTATCAAAAATCTTTGTTAAAACGTAAACATTGAAGAATCTAAGTCGCTTTCTTTGAACAAGCAAAAAAAAAAAAGACTTATCCGTTAAAGATGATTCTAACATCAAAAATGCAAATGCAAAGAAAATTAGAGAACTTAATAGTTTGACTTAGTCCAGATCACAAAATAACACCCACGTTCTAACCTATTTCCAAAAACAAAAAAAAAGTTCTAAACTTTTCAACTCAACCCTGTTAATTACACAAATGTGTCAGCAAATTTCAAACCTTGTGTCTCAGACTGGGAAAGACAGCTGATTAAAGTGATGCATATGCAAAGTGGAAACAAGTAAAGCTTCCAAATTTAGATGAACAGAAGAACATCACAGAAAATAATCATCACAAGCATTTCTTATTCTTTTTCTCTAAACTGTATTAAGAGATATCATGACCATATCCAAGCAAAAACCATAAGCTCTTCCCAAGAGTTAGGGAGCTTATATACACACATACACTAATCAAGCAAGATGTTCGTTCCATCACTATACGAAAAAAAAGATGTTAGACGTATATTTTATCAAGGAGCACAACTCAAAAGGAAAAATCATCATTAAAATGGTAAAAAGTTGACCCACACGAAGTTTTTCATATAAACAAAAGCATACTTTAAAAGTGAGCAATTTACACAAACATGCCAGTGTTTGTAGATAATGATTGCGTGCAAAGTGGCAGATAATCTAAGCACGGGTGTTACTTAGCTGATTTATTATCCTCTGGCCTTAAGCTCAGCAAGTCTCCTGGTCAAATCGTCCTCATCAACCTTCTCCTCTGTCTTGGTAGGGATGGCATGACCAGCAGGCTGAGGTAGACCAACAGAGACTTCTAGACCATAGTCATCTGCTACCTGTTGCATCAAACTGTTGACTTCTCCTTCTGGAGTCGACAATGAGGTTGAACCAGCCATTGCATTCTCCATGAATTCAGCTTGGACCTCCATGTTCACAAACTGCTTCTCAAATGAATCCATTGTCTCTGACATCTTTTGTAGGTTGCCTGTTTGAACAAAAAACACAATCAGATAAGAGGCCAATTTGTATAAAATGTGATGAATCAATGCAAGAACTTGTCTACTCATGCTCTACCTTAATAAATTGTAAGTGATTCTTAACTACTACAGCATAAGCCATGGTGTTACACGTCCTAATCCAACCTAAATTCAATTATTTCATAAAACCAAACCCTAATCAATGATCAGTAACACAGGCACCAGAAGAACGGATACTTAACACAATTGATTCAACCATCATAAGAAAAAGGACATTTTGGCAATTCAACATATAAACCTATGAGCAGCATAAACTGATGGAAGACGAAAGTTTCAGATAATTCAATGAATTAGCCGAAAGTATTGATGGTTACATACCGGTGGCAAGAGAAGACTCGAGGGATTTGACGATGTTTGTCATGGATTTGGTGATAGTGGTCATCTTAGCCTGGGTGTCAAGACGAGCAACAACAGCGTCTAGACGAGAGGCGAGACGGAGGTAATTCATCTGCTCGCTACGCTTACGAATAGCGTTCTCAGCATAGATCCGAGCGCCATCCATGTTCCCCTTCTCAATCGCTTTCTTCACCTTGAGTTTCTCTGCCTTCTCTTCCTTCTCGCACTTCCTTGACTGCCTTTGCAGAGACTTCGACGTAAATTTCAAATCGAATATCTGATTCATCAGCTTATCGGTGTTACCCATATCGATCGGCTCTTCTAAACTCCCTCCGATGTTCGATTAGATCTGTTGGTAGAAATTCACAGAACAGAGAATCAGGGTTTTCTCTGAATTTGGGGAAAAAATCTCTACGCGTTCTTTACTTTTTCTTAGAGAGAAGAAGAAGACGGAGAACGAATTTAAATAGCTCGTAAAGATATCGTTGAAAGTCAACTTTTGTTTTGTTAAATAAAATCGGATAAACCGGTTCATCTATTCGATTAAATCCGGTTAAAATTGATTGTCGGTCACATTTGGTTTAAAATTATCCATTAAGCGCGTACACACGTGCAGACGTATAGAGAAAAGGAAAGAGGCACACGTGTCAAGAGTGACTTAGCACCGTCCGATGTGTCACCCATTCCACGATGGATAACTCATCGTCGTTTGTGTGACATAGCGTTTCGGATTCACGAGCATCTTTTGGATTTTTGCATGTAATGTTTTTTCAAATTCATTCAAACCCAGTTTCTCTCTTCCCTTTTTTTTTTCCAGAAACATTTCTTAATTTACGCAAAGATTTAGCTAAATTCAGAAACTTTTAAATTTGTCTCCTTGATTTTTGCTGTTTTCGACTTAAACCCTGATCCCCTTTTATGACCCAGAAACCGGAAAATTAGATTTATGGGGAAAAGTAATCGACAAAAAAAGTGAAAAAGTTGGAACCTTAGGAGAATATCAATTCTTCATTTAAGGTGGATCTTAACGGAGCTTGAGCTACTAGAGCGGCGTTCGTGAAGCGAATCAAATAAAGTTGAACTTTGTTCTTCATGTTTCTTGTGTGATTTGATATTCGAGATGAATGGGTACAAAGGGGAGGATCGAGTTGTTCATGAGGTTGCAATGGTGGTTCCTAAGAGGGTTTGGGAAGAAGAAGGAGACTGTGTTGAGGTCTTGGTGAATGAGCTAAAGAAGAAAGGGATGGTTGTCGATAGAGTCGTTGGCCTCGCAGATGAGTTTCTCAAGGTTCTTGCTTATTTCACGTTTCTTGCTCATTTCACCTCTAATTTGTGATCACATAGGGTTTTCAAATGAGAAGTTTCTTTTTTCAGACATACGTGCTCTGTTTCTAAATTGATTCTTCGCTAAGTTCTTCAAGAAAACATTTTGTTTGATCAATTTTTGCTAAATTATGTGTAAAATCAATAGCTTGGTAAGTTTAAGCAAAGTTTCCATATGAGATTGTTTCTTTATTTAGCTCTGATTCTGTGGTTATTGTGTTGACTACTTTGGTATTAGGAGAGTAACGTTTGAGATTAATGCAATTTAAGTATTTCTTCAGGTAGCAGCTCCTTTAGAGACATTGGGAAATGCAGCAGCAGAGCTTCATATACGTAAACCTACCCGTCTTGGTAAATACTGGTTTCTTGTATTAAGAGCTTAACTTGAAAAATGAGCATCTGCTAAGAAGCAACGTCACATTCCTTTCTCATTTGTGTGTTCTTCATAAGTTCGATGTTTATTTCTCATTTCAGGAATTGATCTCCCCTTTGAGATGCAAGGGGCTGAAGCTTTCCTTCGGCAACCTGATGGCTCATTGTTCAGCTGGTTTGAACGTTTTCGCTGCTATCAACATCTTCTTTATGGCATTGTAAGTTCTGTCTTTACAGTTATTAACTACATGTTATAGATTCTCTATTGTGTTAGTTGACGTTGTTGTTAATTCATGAATTTGTAAATGAACTCTTGAAATACAGGTGAACCGTGAGAGGCGTGATGTTATGCTAAAACTTGATGGAAGAGAGTTTTGTTGGGCAGTAGGGGAATCGTTAGTTCGAAAATTGGAATCTGAAGGCATCTTTAAAGAAATGTTTCCTCTTCATGGTATGCTATTCTATTATCTCTGTTATGTTACAAGAAGTCTAGTTTCTAGAATGATATAAAATTCTCACACACAAACATTGGTTATAGATGAAATCAAGAGGAAGGAACTTCTCCGAACTTGGGCATTAAATTGGTGTGACTGCACTAACCAACCAATTGATCCGATCTATTCTTACTTTGGCCCAAAGGTAGGCACATAGATAAACTTGCTATGTATGTTGTAACCACAAGTTTCAAGCTTTTGGTATGAACTCATAATTTATAAAAAATCACAGATTGGAGTCTATTTTTCGTTCTTGGGAATGTATACGCGATGGTTGATATTTCCAGCCTTACTTGGATTTACAATGCAGATGGCTGATTTCGGGTAAGTTCTTTATTCTGTTTCAAGCTATTAACTCTTAAGCAATACTTACATGCCTTTTTCACAATCTTTCTTTGGGTCAGATCCTTGCAGTTTCTAGTTCTCCCCAGTTTCTTTATCAGCATAATACTCTGGGGTGCCTTGTTTCTTCAGTTCTGGAAACGTAAAAATGCCGCCTTGTTAGCTAGGTAGGATTCCTTTACATTGATGCAAAATTATTCAAAATTAAGATTTACTTTTTGATTTCAGTTTCTGTTTGGATTCTCATCCAACTGATTCTGTGTTCTTAGATGGCAGATAAATTACTTAGTTGGCCCTACTCAAGGATCTCGATTTATCGGAATGGAATGGAGTTCCCTTCCATCATCCACGGAGATTATAAAAAAACTTGGAAATGAAAAAGCCAAAGAAAAGGAAGCATATCAAAAATATGAATGGTTTGCATATCGCAAAAGGTTTAGGAATGATGTTCTTGTTATCATGAGCATTATCTGCCTCCAACTTCCATTTGAGCTTGCGTATGCTCATCTTTACGAGATTATCCATATTTCTTTCAGGTTGCTAATAACCTTACCAATCTCATGTGCAAAACATCAAGAAACCATTGGTATCTTTGATATGAAATAGCTTTATGACATGTTTTCTATGGTGGTTTCAGGTTTATTTTGACAGCTATCTACCTTCTAATCATTCAGTACCTAACACGATTAGGAGGCAAAATATCTGTCAAGCTAATAAACCGAGAAATCAACGAAAATGTGGAATATCGAGCTAACAGCTTGATTTACAAAGTAAAGATTGCACACTGTTTACATACTCCTTTAAAAGTTACAGACTTTGCCTCTTTCTTAACCTTTACTATGGAAAATTTCTCCATTGCAGGTCTTTGGGCTCTATTTCATGCAGACTTACATTGGAATCTTCTACCACGTTCTTTTTCATCGAAACTTCTTGACACTTCGTCAATTATTAATCCAACGGTTAATAATCTCACAGGTAACAAGATACTGCTTCGATTAGATAAAGAATATGTTGATGCCAACATATGATTGAACTCATCTCTCTGCAGGTCTTCTGGACATTAATGGATGGTTTTTTGCCTTATCTAAAGTACAGTTACAGAAAGTATACAGCAAGGTACTGTTTTTATCATCATCTTTGATGTCAAAACTCTTGAGCAATGTTAAAAGTTGCTTTCTATTTCTAGGAAGAAGAAGAAAAATGAAGATCGATCATCAACAGGTAAGATACAAATCGCCTCAAGAGTTGAGAAGGAATACTTCAAACCTACATATTCAGCAAGCATTGGTGTTGAACTTGAAGATGGTCTCTTTGATGGTAAAAAGACTTATAAAGTTGATGAATATCTTCTCTAGAAATTGCTATATCTTGAATTTGAAGTGTGAACTGCATCGCTTTGCAGATTCCCTTGAGTTGGCTTTGCAATTTGGAATGATTATGATGTTTGCTTGTGCCTTCCCTCTTGCTTTTGCTCTTGCTGCAGTGGTAATAATGGTTATATTTCTTATCAATCGTCTTTTAACTTTGATCTTGTCTTTTAAAACATGAATGTCACTTACTTGCAGAGCAACATAATGGAAATAAGAATAAAAGCCTTGAAGCTACTAGTCACACTACGTAGACCTCTTCCTCGTGCTGCTGCAACCATTGGAGCTTGGTTAAACATATGGCAGGTCGGTCACGTGTATAAATCAGAAAAGCCTCTTAATTTCAATGATATACTGATATAGATGTGGTGTGTGTTGACTGTTTTGAGTTCTTGTTTCTTCTGTGTTTACAGTTTCTAATAGTAATGTCAATATGCACAAACTCTGCACTCTTGATTTGCTTATATGATCAAGAAGGGAAATGGAAAATTGAGCCAGGACTTGCTGCTATTCTCGTTATGGAACATGTACTCCTGCTTCTGAAATTTGGGCTCTCTCGTCTTGTCCCTGAGGTAACTAAATTTAACCATCTCTGTTTAGTTCTCTCTAGAACATTGAAGAAGAATCAAAGGAGACTTAAGTAAGTGTTATATTTTCTTAGGAGCCTGCTTGGGTAAGAGCAAACCGTGTAAAGAACGCTACACAAGCACAAGACATGTACTGTAAACAGCTCTTGAGAAGTCTTTCTGGTGATTTAGCTTCCATGGCAAAATCTGATCAAGAACAACAAGATTCAGAGCAATTTTGACTTGAAGATCAGAAGATTTTGTTAAATTTTGGATATGTTTTTTGTTTTTGTCAAAAGTTTTTGTGTGGATAGGTTAAGCTTTTAGTTGTGTTCTATGTTAAAGCTAAAGCCACTTGTTAATCTCATTTACTCGTGTAAAATTATCAAAAAGTAAATCCACTTTTCAATTTCTTATATGTAATGGCTTAAGATAAAATCCGGTTTAGTATGAGCCGGTTCAATTACATTTACCGGTTTGATGGAAAACATGAGTAAAACCAATTGTTCAAATTTTTTGTTCGGTTTGATTTAACATAATTTAATAAACTAACATTTATATGAATTTAATTTGAAAAAAAAATGTAAATTTAATAAACTAAAAAATTATTATACAAGAAAAATGTGTACAATGTGGGAATTTAAGGTTATAATCTTCGTAACGTTTTTCTATTTTTTTCTTAAGGTTATAATCTTCGTACCGTAAAACAATTAAAAAAGAAGTATAAAAATATAATTTTTTTTTTCAACTCAAATAAAAATATAAATATTACATATAAAATTCGTGATGGAATAACGCAAAATCGTGTGAGAAAATACTGAAATAGGAGTCGCCTCCGAAGACTGGAACTTGTCTCTCTGGTACACTGGAGGAAGAAACGGCATCTATGGCCGTGGCTCCATCGGTTTCCCAAGAGAGCCTCTGGGGCTCGGTTTCGGAGCTTATCAGGTCGGCTCAGGATAAGAACGCCGATCCGCTTCACTGGGCTCTTCAGCTTCGCTCGAGCCTCACCTCTGCTGGTATCTCCCTACCCTCTCCGGACCTCGCTCAACTCCTCGTTTCTCACATCTTCTGGGAAAACCACACTCCTGTCTCCTGGAAGCTTCTCGAAAAAGCTATTTCCGTCAATATCGTCCCTCCTTTACTCGTGCTTGCCCTTCTTTCCACACGGTAACGCGATAAATTTGGATTTTGACGTGAGATATCGTAATTTCCTAGCTCACAAGTCCTGAAATTTCCAATGTTTTAACGCCCTTAGCTCTCACTCCTTTCGAATTCGCAAGGATGAATTCAATCATCTCTCGAAAATCATTAAAAAAATCGTGGGAATGATTGCGTTCGAGTCTACTGATTGCTCTTGTAATGTGGTGTAGTTATAGTTGATTCCTGAAAAATGTTGGAAGTTTTCTTCTGAAACCAATTCCATACAAATTTCTTCACTTATACCGATTAAATTTTAGTATGTTACCACTTGAAATATTCTCACATATGGTCTGTCGTAGTTGTACATCTCCTTCTTTATACATCGCCTTGAGCAGAATGTTGGAACAGATTTATTTACAACACCTTAAGTCTTGCTTTTGTTGTTAGTTTTGCCAAACTTGATAATTCTTATGCTTGCTACTTCTAGGGTAATCCCAAACAGAAAGCTTCATCCCGCAGCATATAGGCTCTATATGGAACTCCTCAAAAGACATGTATTTTCGCTCAAGTCTCAAATAAGAGGATCAGAATATCAGAAGTGAGTCCTCCTATCACTTAAACTTTTTCTATTTATATGGTAGATATAGTAAGCTCTAGGTTTGATTTGATTATACATATAACTTTTTTCAGATCTTGTTGTTATTGTGGCATTGCTTTAAGTTTTAAGTGTACTGGCTTTTGTGGGAGTGGTCAATATCTGTTTGAGTGTAGCTCTCTTCTTTTTGGTTCTAAAATACACTCTAATGTGTAATGTAAAATTGATCAGGACAATGAAATGTATCGATGACATCCTCCATCTTTCTCAAACCTTTGGTGTCCAAGATCAAGAACCGGGATGTATTCTACTTGAATTTGTCTTTTGCATTGTCTGGCAGCTAGTTGATGCATCTCTAGAAGAGGAAGGGCTTTTAGAACTCACGACTAATAAGGGGTCTAAATGGCCATGTGGGCCACACATGATGGAAATAGATGGGGTCAACAATTCTGTAAAGAGAAATGAGAACCATGATGTACTAGAGAAAGCAAACACTGAAATCGCTATTGAGCTAGTCCAAGAATTTTTGCAGAATAAAGTAACGTCAAGGATTCTTCATTTGGCAAGTCAAAACATGTAAGACCTTTTTAGTGGCACCTATGAGTGTTTTATTCTCTATTCAGTCTGATACGTGTATTGTGGAAACTGCTGGCATAATGAAGTTGACATTCTATGATCTTACTATATCTATGAACTTTACTGTAACAACTTCTTCAAATTTTTCTCAACCAAATCCTCACTGTTTTTTTTTCTCCCAGGCCAGCACACTGGGATGATTTTAGTCAGCGTCTTAAAGTTCTGGCAACCAAATCAGTAGCAGTAAGGGATTCAAAGCATTTGAATCCAGATTCCCTTACAAAATTGACATTTCACTCACGTAAATATTTGGAAAGGGAAAGCAAGACAATTCCACGAGGAGAGTTTCATGCGATTGTCTCCTCTGGTTCTAAGTTAGCATTGACTAGTCAGCATCATGGGATTAGTGAGTCTGCACTTTGGTTGCCCATTGATCTTTTCTTCGAAGACATAATGGATGGGACTCAGGCTGCAGCAGCCAGTGCTGTCGAAAATCTAACTGGTGCTAGTAGATTTATTTCAATTTCCATTGTTTCATTTTTCCACTTGTAAATATGCGCATACATCTTTAGGCTTTAATTGAACTGAACCGGATGTTTGCAGGACTTGTAAAAGCATTGCAGGCAGCTAATAGCACAACATGGCATGATGCCTTTCTAGCTCTGTGGCTAGCAGCTTTACGTCTTGTCCAACGGGTAGGAAATTCTGACACTAATAAGAGAATTTGAATCTCTTAGTGGTAAGATTAGGTTGTGTCTTCGTGCTTCTAGGAAAACAATGTCTAAGTTAATTGCTTCTTCATGCATATGATGAGATAATTTGTTGAGGTAAACTGTGCCATATGCAAATATGCATGATTCATAGTTAGAATGTCATTTAATGAGAATGCTGTGCCCCATGCAGCATCTTTAATTGCTGAGTCACGCACTCCTTGAGGAATAACTGACCAATACATTATAATTTGAAGGAAAGAGAACCAATTGAGGGTCCTGTACCTCGCACCGACACTTTTCTTTGTGTGCTACTATCAGTCACTCCACTTGCAGTTGCTAACATCATTGAAGAAGAAGAAAGCCAATGGATTGATCAAACTGCATCTAGCCCAATCTGTCAATGGAAAGATAGAAAGGGAAAATGCCGTGAGGGATTAGTCCATAGCTTACAGCAACTTGGCGATTATGAAAGCCTACTGACACCACCTCGATCTGTACAGTCGGTTGCCAATCAAGCTGCTGCTAAAGCAGTCATGTTCATTTCCGGCATTACAAATGGTAATGGATCCTTTGAAAATACAAGCATGAAGGAATCTCCGAGTGGCTGCTGTAAGTAATCTTGTGATCTATCTTTGCTCTGTCGATGTTTAACTGCGCCAGCATTCTGGTTTTGAATTTTTACGAAGAAGTGGTTTTCCTGTTTACTCTAGAAATGATTTTTCTCGTTCTGCTCTGTTTCTATTTTTGTATGTTTTGTTGGCTTCAGCTCATTCATTACGGCAGTTGCTTATGTCTTATTGTGGCTCTTTGTTAGCGTTTTTTTGTTGCCATGCTTGTTGGCTTGCCTCAGCCTTTTGAACTTTTAAGTGTCTATTGCACGTAATTAGAGTATAGTAATGTGACTGGTTTTGGCGCAGCTGGTAACATGCGCCATCTGATAGTGGAGGCTTGTATCTCCAGAAATCTGCTGGACACATCTGCATATCTCTGGCCGGGCTTTGTAACTGGGGGGATTAATCAAGTTCCACAGGGTCTTATTGGAAATATTTCTTGTTGGTCACTATTGATGAAGGGTTCTCCTTTAACAGCATCATTAATAAGTTCACTGATCACAACTCCCGCCTCTAGGTACGTGAAATCATGATCCAACTCTGTATATGTATTCCTTTAGGTCATTGGTTAAAAAAGATGCATAAGTAGGGAAAGAAAAAACCATATTTCTAGTTTACATCTTATTACGAAATTAATCACGACCTCTTTTTTAGTGGGCTTAGTTTCTTTTTTCAACTTTCCCCTTCTAACGCAACTGAATTAAGGTCATTAATGTGGTGGCAGCTTAGCAGAGATTGAAAAAATGTATGAGGTGGCAACTACTGGTTCCGAAGATGAGAAGGTTGCTGCAGCTTCCATTCTCTGTGGAGCATCTCTATTTCGTGGTTGGAGCATACAGGTAACCAATTAGATGTTTCTATGATCTTCACATTTTAGAAACTTTCATGCTCTATACAGCCCTCATTCAGACATCCATTATGCAGTTTCCTTATTCTCTAATGCCTACATCTTTTGCTGGTAAATCAGGAGCATGTTATTATCTTCATTGTAACTTTACTCTCGCCTCCAGCGCCAGCTGCTCATTGCGGGGATTATAGCTATTTAATCAGTTCTGCCCCGTTTCTTAATATTCTTCTTGTTGGAATATCACCCATCGATTGTGTTCAAATTTTTTCATTGCATGGTGTGGTAGGTTTTCTGACTAAACCCTTTTTTCTGTTCTTCAACTTATACCTACAATGAATTATAATATCATGCTGATATCGATGGATTATTATTCATGATGTTCGTTTTCCAGATACCATTGCTTGCTGGTGCTTTGATGCCAATCTGTGAAGCATTTGGCTCTGGCGCTCCTAACATTACATGGACTCTCCCAACTGGTGAAGAAATTTCCTCACATGCTGTCTTCTCCACTGCGTTCATACTTCTTCTAAGGCTATGGAGGTTTGATCATCCACCGCTGGATTACGTTCTGGGAGAGATACCACCTGTGGGCTCTCAACCAAGCCCTGAGTATCTTTTATTGGTGAGAAATTGCCGTTTGGAATGTTTTGGGAAGTCCCCAAAGGATCGCATGGCACGCCAGAGATTCTCGAAAGTCATAGATATCTCAGTGGAGCCTATCTTCATGGATTCATTCCCCAAACTGAAACAGTGGTACCGGCAGCATCAGGAATGTATGGCGTCAATCCTCTCTGAACTAAAGACAGGAAGCCCAGTGCATCACATTGTTGATTCCCTTCTCAGCATGATGTTCAAGAAGGCACATAAAGGTGGTAGCCAGTCATTGACGCCATCGTCAGGGAGCAGCAGTTTATCTACTTCTGGGGTGGACGAATCTTCAGAGAAACTCAAGTTACCTGCATGGGATATCTTGGAAGCGACTCCGTTTGCCCTTGATGCTGCTCTTACTGCCTGCGCTCATGGATCACTCTCTCCCCGGGAACTGGCAACAGGTTTGTCCATTCTCCTGAATAAATGGAAACCGACCCCTTCTTACTAAAACAACTTTGGCATATGCTGATCACCTATCTGAGTACAGCTAAAACTAAATATATGTTAATTCCATATGGCATATGCAGTGAGGTGATGAAATTGCATTAGGGGAGGGGGTTCTTACCACGTTACAAGCTATTTTATTGTAGACTGTTTGGATACATTACAAACACTGTTCCAAAAGGCAGCTACTAGTGGGCTGGACATGATCTAATTCCCCGCTCCTTTTGTGTTCAGGTCTTAAAATTTTGGCCGATTATCTGCCAGCAACGTTAGGAACCATGGTTAGCTACTTTTCTTCAGAAGTAACACGGGGTCTGTGGAGGCCGGTTTCCATGAATGGAACTGACTGGCCTAGTCCTGCAGCAAATTTAGCCAGCGTTGAGCAGCAGATAGAGAAGATCTTAGCAGCTACTGGCGTTGACGTTCCAAGACTCCCAGCAGGTAGTGCTTCTTTCTTCTCGCAGGACAGCGAATAATTTTAAATTCTAGCTTTAGATACATTCATGGAAGTTCCTTACAACATGTTATTAGAACTCTAGATAATAGAATGAATATCCAGGACTGAGCTGCTAAATTCCAAATTGTTTTAAAACTTGCAGATGGAATCTATGCCGCTACGCTTCCTTTGCCTCTTGCTGCATTAGTTAGCCTCACTATAACCTACAAGCTTGATAAAGCAACTGAGCGTTTCCTTGTGCTTGTTGGACCGGCTTTGGACTCTCTTGCAGCTGCTTGTCCATGGCCCTGCATGCCAATTGTGACCTCACTGTGGACCCAGAAAGTAAAACGCTGGAGTGACTTTCTTATCTTCTCTGCGTCCAGAACTGTCTTCCACCACAATAGCGATGCTGTTATTCAGCTCCTTAGAAGCTGCTTCACTTCCACGCTTGGGCTAACGCCTACCTCCCAACTCTGCAGCTACGGGGGAGTAGGCGCACTCCTTGGCCATGGCTTTGGTTCTCTTTACTCAGGTGGAATTTCCACAGCTGCCCCAGGAATCCTCTACATAAAAGTACACCGATCAATCAGAGATGTTATGTTCCTTACGGAAGAGATCCTCTCTCTTCTAATGTTCTCCGTGAAGAACATTGCCACCAGGGAGCTACCAATAGAGAAAGCAGAGAAACTGAAGAAAACGAAAGATGGATCAAGGTATAGACAGATCTCGCTTACCTTAGCCATGACACGTGTCAAGCTGGCAGCTTCTCTTGGTGCCTCTTTAGTGTGGATCTCCGGTGGGCTGAACCTGGTTCAAGCTCTAATCAAGGAAACATTACCATCTTGGTTCATCTCAGTTCACCGTGAAGAAGACGAGTTAGGAGGTATGGTTCCTATGCTAAGAGGATACGCTTTAGCCTACTTTGCAATCTTGTGCAGTGCTTTTGCTTGGGGAATTGACTCAGCATATCCTGCCTCTAAACGTAGACCAAGAGTTCTCTCACTGCATCTAGAGTTCCTTGTAAGTGCGTTGGAAGGGAAGATATCTTTAGGTTGCGATTGGGTCACATGGCAAGCTTACGTGACCGGGTTTGTTAGTCTAATGGTGCAATGCACACCAGCCTGGGTGCTAGAGGTAGATGTGGACGTGATTAAGAGACTAAGCAAAGGTCTGAGACAGTGGAACGAGGAAGAGTTGGCTCTGACTTTACTCAGTGTGGGCGGGATCGGAACTATGGGTGCAGCTACTGAACTCATCATAGAGACTTGCCATAAATATTAGAGGTGTTCTATGTTAAAGTAAAGCCACTTGTTAATCTCATTGACTCATGTAAAATTAACAAAAAGTAAATCCATTAGCTATGGCTTAAGATAAGATCCGGTTTAGTATCAACCGGTTTAATTGCATTTACCGGTTTGATAGTTAGAATGGCCTAATGGGGTCGCCATTCTTTCGGTTTTATGAAAAAACATGAGTAAAACCAATTGTTCAACATTTTGGTTCGATTTGATTTAATATAATTCAACTAATTTAGGTTCAGGGTTTAGGATTAGGTTTAGGGTTTAGGGTTTGGGGTTTAAGAAGCACTTAACAACAAGACAGGTCACATAAAGCTTATAGTATAAGAACATAAATGGATTATCTGATATGTTCAGTTCATTTTGGTGTCCAAAAAACAGTAAAAAGTTGCGATTTTTATCGATTTTAGAGAGAGAAAGAGGAAAAAGGGTGTGTTTTGTTTCCTTTTTTCTTCTCAACTATGGCGGCGACGTCGTTGGCGTTAACATTCATATCTCCTCCGGTCAATTATCGGTCTTTCTCCGGTAAGGCATGGCCAAGGATGTTGAATACAGAGGGCTCTGTTTGTACATGTGAGTTTCTCGCTGCTGGTCTTTTTGCTCCAAGCAAGTTGCTTCTTGTTTCTTTCGTCTAAATTATTCTACCCATCATTTAACTTCCTCAGCTAAATTCCTAAGAAGATGCTCGAAAAAAGCTGGAGAACAAGAAATTCTCCTAGAAGGGATGCCGCCGGAGTATTATGACGATGTTCGTCTTCTCAGTTCTCATTACTTTTCCCTTTGTTTTGACCTAATTTTCTGCATTTACGATATCAGGAATGGCAAGCTCGACAGAGAGAGAAGACGAAAGAGCTACGGCGGCTGCAGCAGGAGGATAAAGAAGAAGAGGAGAGAAAGATTGAAGAGTACCGTGAAATCGGCATGAGGTTAAAGGAGTTTCCCGAGGAAGACTTAAGGAAAGCTAGGAAGCTCGTCTCAAGCTTCATTAGAGCTGCTGAGGAAGTTGAAGAGGTAAAAACAGAGAAATTTATTTGACATTGAGTTTCCATGAATCTGATTTGAATTTTGTATAGAGAATTGAAGAAGCAGCAGAAAAAGGAGAACTTGACGAGCTTGTTCTCATGATCATATGGAACCGGCTTGATCTTGCTCGTCGCGATGTAAGATTTCTTCTCCTTATATCTCAAATCAGCCATGTTTAGAGTAGTCATTGTACATTTCATAACACTCTACGTTTGTGTTAATTGCAGGATGAGAAGGACGTCATACGAAGTCTTGATCTTTTATACAGAAGAGTCGAGGTGAGTATCTCTCGCCATTGTTTTCTACACAATCTCTTGTTCAATAACTTGAATTGGGAGAATCTAAGGTGTTATTGAGTTTGCTGATAGCAGAACATGAATCCTTAAATGAGTTGTTTCTCTATTTGATTATCCAGACAGAGATTTTAAAAAGGCAAGCAAGTCCTGCAATGAGACTACTCAATGATCTTCTTAACATGAATGATGGGTTAGGAGATGATGCTTGGCTTAAAGAATGCAGAAAACGCATGGCTGAAACATTCCCACGAGAAGACCCTTACAGCATTCTAATGCCACTCGGAGCTGGATTCGACATTGATATGGTGCTTATTTTGTACCTCATTCTCCCTTGTATCTAGTTTCCTTTAAGTCTTAGTTTTTTTCTCTGCTCTGTTGCAGCATCAAGAAGCGTTACGAGAGCAGATTGAGATCGATGACACTCTTTTAAGAGTAGATTTTGTAAGAGAAGTAGATGGATTGCTTCAAGAAGTGAGAGTAGAAGAAGAAGAAGGTGTTGTTAAGAAAGGAGAAAGTATGGATCCTGAAGCTATAGCTGTTAAGTTAAAGCAGCAAGAGAAGCAGCGAACTATTCGTCAAGTTGAAGCTATTCTTGATTTGGCTCTTAACCTGAAGTGGTAAGCTCAATCACTGCCGATTTTGCAATGGTTTAAGATAAGATCCGGTTTAGTATGAACCGGTTCAATTGTAGTTACCGGTTTGATAGTCAGAATGGGCTCACCATTCTTTCGGTTTTATGAAAAAACATGAGTAATATAATCAATTAAATTAATTTTAAAAAATTTAATAAATTAACATATATGTAAATTTCCTTTTTAACGTCTCTTATATGTAAATTAAACTAAATATAATGAATTTAAAATAGTTTCAGCTAGTTTGGTTTTTTAGATTGATTTTTACTTGTTTTATAAATATTTATGAAATTCGATTTAATTTGAGTTTAAAGATTGCGTTGTGTAATCATAACAAAAGAAAAAAGAAGTTGATAAGTGATTTTATTCTACCTAATTTGTTCTTCGTTGATTCGATATTCTGATTTATAATCATTGTTTAAAATTATTATTATTAATTTGTAAATTAATCAGATCAGGTCGCTTATCTTTGTCTATCTAAAAGAATTTATTAAGAATAAAAATTTGAGATTATATTACAGAATCAAAACCCAATCATAAATGTGATGATCCACTAATTTTCGTCTGTCAGAAAAAGTAATATGACCAGCTGTAACTTTAAGAACCACTTAATAAGAAGACAAAAGTCACATAAACCTTATAGTATAAGAACATAAATTAATTATTTTTGATATCAAGTGTTCAGTTCATTTTGGTGTCGAAATTAAAAAAAAAAAAAAAAGTAAAAAGTTCCGATTTTCATCGTTTTTTAGAGAGAGAAAAAGGAGAAAGGTTGTGTTTTGTTTTCCTCTTTAGAGAGAGAATTTAGCAAAATTTCCTTCATCAATCGAAGAGAAGAAAAAAAAAGGAGCCAACTTTTTAATCATCGATCAAGTAATTTCAATCGATACAGAAATGGAATGTGAATCGAAGAAGATGGTTATGTTAATTATGCGATCTTCTGATTTGTGATTAAGATTTGGAAAAGCTCTTCTTCGAAAGCTTGGATTCTTTTCTTCTTTTTGGTAACGCTTTTGTTGGATTATCTTTACAAAAAAAAAATGAACGGTGATGATGAGGTAGCGTCTTTAGACTGGAGATTCTCTCAGGTCTTCGGCGAACGAACCGCCGGAGAAGAAGTCCAAGAAGGTAAATTCATTTCTCATATATCTTCAATAGAGTAAGGTAATTGAGCTTGTTTACATGTGTTCTTAGATCCGGTTTAATAGCAGTAACCAAGGGTTTTGATTTGTTCTTTAGATCTGATTTAGATCATATAGGATAGTGGCTACTGCTTAGTAGATAATTGATGAAAACAGTGACTTTGGTTACGAGTTAGTGTTCTTAGTTTTGGGAATCCAGCTAAGAAAGGTTTAGATTGTTTCAGAGCATCTCTATACCTTCAAATTAGTGTTTTTTGAGCTTAAAAGCTCTTAAGTTTATGTAATGCCAATCATAATTTGAACTTATGAGTGTTATCTAGCTTCAATTTTGTGTTTTTTTCAATGTGATAATCGTAGGTACTTGTTTAGAGTACATAGTTTATGTTGCTATTAGGCTAAGGAAACATGAACTTTATATCTAACAGATGAGATACCAAGTTCTTGAGCGATACAGGTGTTTAAGTGTTGCTGATTGTTATACATTATTGGCACTTGCATTGAATTTTTGATAGTTAATTTGAGTCTGTATTAAAAAAAATGTCTCCAGGAGTAGTTCTTGAGTTGGATTTTGAGGTTATAATGTGTTAATTGTGGTAGATAATACTTATGTTTGCACTATTTCTTCCACAGTTGATGTAATTTCAGCAATTGAATTTGATAAAAGTGGTGACCATCTTGCAACTGGTGATCGTGGAGGGCGAGTAGTTCTGTTTGAGAGAACAGATTTGAAAGATGTGTGTGTTTCCTTCTTCTTTATATGATTTTCACAGATTTTCCTTCAGCTATAAATTCACTTCTGCATTCTTACTTTTAGCATGGTGGATCCAGAAGAGATCTTGAGGGAATAGATAACCCCATTAGACATCCTGAGTTCCGTTACAAAACAGAGTTTCAAAGTCATGAGCCTGAGGTAATATCGCCAAATTAGCCGGTAATTGTTGTTGCTTGTGCTTGAACTAAGCGTACTCTTCAATGTTTTTCAGTTTGACTATCTTAAGAGTTTGGAGATAGAAGAGAAAATCAACAAAATTAGATGGTGTCAACCTGCTAATGGTGCATTGTTTCTTCTTTCTACAAACGATAAAACCATCAAATACTGGAAAGTAAGAAAGCTGAATAGCTTCTAGAGACTTGTTTTCAATGTTACTTTAGGATCACTAGACAATAAATCCACCTTTCTAACTTTGGATTTGAACAGGTACAAGAGAAGAAGATCAAGAAAATCTCTGAAATGAATATCGATCAATCTAAGGCTATAGGAAATGGCAATTTTCCAAGTTCAAGTAAATCAAGTAGCCCTACACAGTTAGTAGCTAATGGCTACCCGAACAACGACTTCTTTTTCCCTCCAGGAGGCATTCCATCTCTGCGTTTGCCTGTGGTAGTTCACTCTATGCAACATCTGCTTAGTTCTTCTTCTGTTTCAGAATCTTATCCAATAACAATTGCTTATGTAATATGAAGGTAACTAGCGAGGAGACCAGCCTTGTGGCGAGGTGCCGGAGAGTATATGCACATGCTCATGATTATCATGTCAATTCAATCTCAAATAGCAGGTACTCTTTTTTTTTCTTTCTTATTGTATCTTTTTGTTCCTAGTGATACTAATCTCTGCCCTGTAATATCTTGAAGTGATGGAGAAACCTTTATTTCGGCTGATGATCTACGAGTAAATCTCTGGAATTTGGAAATCAGTAACCAAAGCTTCAATATTGTTGATGTTAAACCAACAAACATGGACGACTTAACCGGTACATATGCTTTCTCCTGTTACATACAAGTCTTGTGTTGTAAAGTCTTGACATAACACAAGCACATTGTCACTTCATAATCTACATGACATTGCAGAGGTTATTACATCAGCTGAATTCCATCCTATACAGTGTAATATGCTTGGATATAGCAGCTCAAAAGGATCTATTCGTCTAATCGATCTACGACAATCAGCTTTGTGTGACACTCATACCAAATTGTAAGTTTAATCTTTTTCTTGATTCTGTTCAATAAGAGATTGGTTAATGATTTAAGAGATGAATGTTGTTGTTTGTCAGATTTGAAGAGCAAGAAGTAGCAAGTTCAAGATCATTTTTTACAGAGATAATTGCGTCGATTTCGGATATTAAATTCTCTAAAGATGGGAGATACATTCTTAGCCGAGATTACATGACTCTCAAGGTTTGAAAATCACAGAATTTGCTTTTGTATATATATAATATAAACCTTTTTCTTCTGATAGCAATCCATTCTTAGCTGTTTTCAGTTGTGGGACATAAACATGGATCATGGTCCAGTTGCAACTTACCAAGTTCATGAACATCTCAGACCAAAGGTCATCTTCTTCTTCTCTCTTGCTCCAGCTCATATCTTAGATCATTAGGGAAAAATACTAATTCCTGAAAACGTTTTTGACCTTACAGCTCTGTGATCTCTACGAAAATGACTCAATCTTTGATAAATTTGAATGTTGTATAAGTGGTGATGGATTGCGAGTAGCATCAGGCTCTTACAGGTTTGTTCTTGACTATAATCTCTTCCTATAAACACTTAAAGATTTCAAAAAATGACAATGAATTCCATCTCCCAGCAATCTATTCCGCGTATTCGGAACTTCTCCAGATAGTCCTGAAGCTATAACCTTGGAAGCTAGCAAGAATCCAATGAGGTAAACACTTAAAACCAACAAAAAACCCCAAGAACCAGAACAAGAACATAAACAAGAACAAGAAGGTCTTGATTTAGCTTACTTATCAGTTATGTGAAATCTTGTTGTGTTTTAGGAGACAAGTACAAGTTCCTGAAAGACCTTCAAGATCATTAGGCAGTATGACACGAGCAGTTAGACGAGGTTAGTACCCAAAATCAATCAAGAATCCATTAATATCTCTTCTCAACACTTAGTTTATGTGTTTGGAAACTGTTGAATGGTAGGATCAGAGAGTGCAGGATCAGATATGAACGGGAATTCGTTAGATTACACGACGAAATTGCTGCATTTGGCATGGCATCCAACGGAGAATTCAATTGCTTGTGCTGCAGCAAATAGCTTGTACATGTACTATGCTTGAAGAGTCTTGTCTCGTCTAGTTAAATAGAGAAAAATACACGCAATCCACACGAAGGAAAACCAAACCGAACTAAACCGGACTAAACCATCACTTCCCTTTGCTATCACTGGTCTTAGACCAGCAACCATTCTCAGAATTTTTTTTGTTTTCTTTTTTAAATCAGTGATGTTTTTTTTAAGGAATTAGAAGGTAAATGAAAGATTTATGTGATTTTGTAGTTAAGTTTTACTTCAATCTTTTAACTGATAGTTTTAATGTCTGAATATCAAATCTCTCTTTAGATTTTTCTTTTTGGATAAATTTCATTACAAAATAATAATAATTTTGTCTTTCATTTGTTTATTACTTATTTTAATTTAGAAATACGAAATATCATTATTTTCTCTATGTTTTTTTCAAATGCAATTTCTTTATTTATTTTTAAAATTTTCTAACATATATACACAATCTAAGAAATTGAAATTATTATTTCGCTAAGAGATTATAGTAAATATTATTTGAAATAAAGAAGTGAATACTATAAAATAGATAAAATAGCTCTTAATTTTTTACCATGTTACTTTTTATATATTAAAATGTTATCTCAAAAAATTAATTTCTCTAAAACTTATACGTCCACGCTATATTATTGGATTTAAATATTTATTGAGATATAACTCGAAAATAATTTTTATGTACAGGAAAAAATCTTATTGCATGTACAATGGATTTTGAGATGGAATTATTAGAGCAATAATTTAATTAACTTTTTGGTCAAAGATATTAAAATTTTCTTTTTAAAGATTGATTTACGTAATCGAAAGTCTTTTAATTTAGTGGAAAATATACTTTTTTTAATTGGTTAGGTTACATATATTTGTTTTGCATCAAATAAAGCTATATCTAGATTTGTTTGCTACAGTTTCGTCTTTATTTTATTTGTATCTTTATAAATTAGCATTTTCATATATATATACTAGGTAAAGCCCGCGCGATGCGCGGGATGTATAAATATATATAAAAATATTATTAATTTTATTTTATTTATTTGATGGAAATATTAATTATATATATAAACAAAGTTTTGAAAATAATTATTTGCTTATTTAATTATAAGATAAATAT
>ASZG01036165.1:0-23804 GCA_000411095.1 Aethionema arabicum
ATGGTAACGAATCCACGGCAGCCACGCCGGGTAACCGCAAACGGCGATGGTTTCCCGTCATTTCTTCCGAAAGAGATAGAGAAGATAAAAGACCCATTCGCAAGAGCTTTGGCTCAGAGGATCGTACGGCTTCCTGTTCCTCTCCAGGTTATATTCATCTTCCTCTATTGCATGTTACCAAATGTACGATCCAATTTCTTACAGATTTCCAAAATTTTCCTGGAAAAAATCTTTACCAGTAGAAGTTTGTTACAGATTGGAAACTTTAGGGGTTGTTTAATGAGTAGCTGTATCAAACCACTTGTTCAACGACATCACACTGCTCCCGTCGTCCTTCTCCATTGTTTCGATAGGTTGATTTTGTTCTCCATTTTACTCAGATTACGTGTTAACTATCAAATTTCTCTCCGCATTTCACATATTCTTCATTAATTAGCTCTTGTCTGGAATGGCGACGCACTTATCCTCTCCTTGAACAAGCTTCTCTCGAAACTTGGGCTATTGATGTTCTTGGTTGGGGCTTCTCCGATCTACGTAAGCTCATTTCAAATTCTTCCTTCAATTTCATCATTCTCCATGATTGTTGGATTTTGCACGATTGTTGAATGTTGATTCCCTCTTGTTGTTATCAACAACTGTAAATTCACACGTTTCTATCTTTGATTCTGCCCTAACTTTTTGACATTGTAGAGAAACTTCCACCTTGTGATGCAGCGTCTAAACGGCATCATTTATTCCAGGTTTATCTTAGTTTCTAGTCCTTATTTGGTTGCCATTGTTGATAAGATCATCTCAGCTTAAGCATATTCCATGGAATCTATTGCATTTAACAGAGCTTAAGCATTCTCTGATCTCAGATCTGGAAAACATATATAAAACGGCCTATGATTTTGGTTGGACCAAGCTTAGGAGCAACCATAGCAGTTGATTTCACTGCTACTTATCCAGAAGCTGTAATTTTCAATCCTTATCATATCATCAAACTCTTCACTTAACCCCATCTCAAACCTCATTAAACCGTTATCTTCACCTTTCAGGTTGAGAAATTAGTCCTCATTAACGCTAATGCATATTCAGAAGGAACTGGTTCCCTTGCAGACTTACCTAAACCAATTGCTTATGCCGGGGTTTGCTCCTAATTATCTCTCTTTACAACGTTTTGTAATGGCTGCAATTGTTCATATACTACTGGTTCTGTTTCTTTCAGGTTAAGTTGCTTAAGTCTTTCCCTCTTCGTCTACTAGCGAATGTGTTAGCCTTTTTCTCTGCACCCTTATCAGAAAACATAGATTGGACCAACGTAAGATCAAATCTCCCCTTTTCTCCATCTTTTTCTTGGTTTTGATATTTAGAAATGCATCTGGTTTTGGTCAGGTTGGTCGGTTACATTGTCAAATGCCGTGGTGGGAAGATGCAATGGTTGATTTCATGATCAGTGGAGGCTTCAACGTTTCTGCACATATTAAACTTGTACCAAATTACTTCACCAAAATCTTATAAAATCAATGAAAACATATCAATTATGCTCTGTTCATTGATTTGTTTTTGGATTTTAAACGCAGATCAAGCATAAGACGCTCGTTATATGCAGTGAGAATGATCAGATCGTCAGCAACCAGCTCTCAGTTGTAAGCTTTGTTAATTTAAGCTTTTAGTTATAATAACAATGGTGCATTTATATATATTGTTGGATCAAAATCAGAGAAGTTGGTGATATACATTACATTGCAGAAATTGTTGTGTGAGCTACCAAATGCGGTGTTCCGAGAAGTACCAGATTCCGGTCATCTTCCACATGTGGATAACCCCAAACATGTTGTCAAGATAATCTCTGAATTCGCCAGAGGGAATATTCTGTGATTATTCCATGGCAGGGAGAGGGAGTCCAAAACTGTAACCTTTGCTCAAGCCATTTTTATACTAGAACAGCTATAGGGAATGAATGAATGAATTGTATTTCTACCCACTTTTAGTGAGATACTATCTAATATGTAACTGTAGAAACATTTCTAAGAGGATAACTAAATTAGGAGTTATGTAATATAACATTACATATATAATTTTAAAATATCATATTTTTTTACTGCACATGAATAATGGGCAGTTATGATTTTTGCAGGTTATATAACATTTACTATGCATTTTTTTAAGAAATTGGTTATTTTCAATATTTTGTGGGTTATAATCCATGATTAAAAATTTTATACAAAAATTTGCCATGTTTAAAATTTGGTAGATTATAACCTAAAATTAACTTATATTTTATGAAAAATTAGTTATTTTGAGATTTTGTGGGTTATAACCCATATATGATTATCAACTTTATTAAAAAAAATTGGTTCTTTTCAATATTTTGTGGGTTATACCCCATGATTATAATTTTTTTTTTCAAAATTTGTTTATGTTTAAAATTTGGTGGATTATAACCTAAGATTAACTATTTTATGAAAAATTTAGTTATTTTGAAATTTTGTGGGTTATAATTCATGATTATGATTTTTTTTAATTTGAAAATTTTGTAGGTTATAACTTATAACACATGATTATGATTTTTTTTAGTTTGGTTTTTGAAAAATTTTGTAGGTTATATAACCCATGATTATGTGTTCTTTTTTAAATTTGGTTATTTTATGGGTAATCCATGATTACGATATTTTTTTAAAAAAAATTTGGTTATTTTGTAAATTTTGTGGATAAGTTATGATTATGATTTTTTTTTTAAAATATATTATTTTGAAAAAAAAAGTTCTGGTTATTTTGAACTTTAATACATTTTCTAAAATATTTTGTTTTATTTGTCATTTTTTCTATGAACTAAAAATTGTTACTCGTTTAAAGTACTTAAAATCCATTTTAAAATTGACAAAATAAAGAATTATGTTCTCATCAACCAGATCTCATGTAGATATAATGTATATACAAAGCACATGACACAAAGGAGAAACAGTTTTGGACACCCTCACGGGCCTCACCCGAGAGAAGATGTAAGTATTATTTGATATATAGTATAATATCACACATCATTAGAACATATTAATGATTATAATGAGAAAGAACAATCAATGTCACAACACATTTAATAAGCTATAGCTAGCAAGGACAATAATCATTTTCCAAAATGTGACAAAATCATGACTCCTAATAACTCGAATTAATTACTTTTGCAACACCGGATTCAATCTCTTATGTAATCTCATTTTAAATTTAAATCTCCAACTTTGATTCTCATGTTTTGTCTTCTCAACTTAAACGTCGTCAAACCAACAACAATATTTTACAAGATTTCTTTTTTACTATATACGAATTATCTATTTTCCAAATTATTTAACTGCCATAAGTATGTAAGGATTGATTGATTGTAGTTATAATCGTATTTTTTTTTGTTAAATTTAAATATTATTAAATAATACCGTAATTTGTAAGACTGTGACTTTAACCATTGAGCAACTTTAAAAATTTTACAAGAATAAAAGTAAAAAAAAATGTTTGTAAGAAACTTGAACTTGTTTGAATTGATATAAATTTAACTTTTAAAATTTTCAAATTATATGTTGCAGTCTCCAGAGCTTTGTACCAATCACTGTCTTAATAGATCATATAAATATTGATAATTATATGGTAAAAAAATATACAAGTCTGAATTTTACTTAAATATTGATAATTATATGGAAGATTATATATCCTTATTTTATTGCTTTTTGAAACAAAATCTAAGTGAAAGATTTTATTTTCCTTCTTTAGCCAACTCAAACATTATACAATAATCTAATAATAAAATCATAAACCCAAAATACATTAAAATTCAAACAAGAAACATATTTTAAATATAAGCTAATTATAAAATAACATGTTGCGTCTGATCACAGGATTCATAGATTTCAATCAGCTTTTGCAAGACCACAACTTGATTCCTAAGCTTGACGATGTAATCCGCCGTCTCTTTGAAAACTTGCTCCGTCGCCACGTCAGCATCTCCCCAATTCTGATCTGTCTTCGACGGAGGAAGAAGCATCTTAAGCGCCTCAAGCTTCTCCGAGAACTTATCGCCCACAATATTGACACGTGTTAAAACATGTCTTTTTCTACTTCTCAATTTGTTGCTTCTTCTTACTCCACTAGATCTTTGAGCCTTTAAGCTTCTCATCGATTGATATTAATAGATTTGTTTTATTTTATGTTTTTTTGGTTATGGAAAGTGAAAGAGTTAAATGGGGTTTATGTATGATTCGTAGTTAGAGATTGCCCCCGTTGTTTATTGTTTATTACGATAATGCCATTAGTGGTGTGCTCATTCCTTCTTTTGTCGTTTTCTGCTCTTTGCACTCTTTTATCGGGCCTAGTGTTTTGTGTACTATGGAATTATCTGAATGTCACGTGTTTCTTGCCAAATATCTCTCAGGGGCATTAACGGAAACTTTATTTTTCCATTCAGAATTTTCATCCAAAAATGTTATATACTAGAAGAGAACTTTATTTGTTTTTTTTTCCGAATTTTATTGAGATGAAGAAAATCATATTTTTCCACAAATTCTCTATTTCTGTGTATTTTTTTGTTATAAAAATGTCTAATTATTTTTCAGAATTACTAGCCCTAAAAGGCTAAAACAATATTTCTCATTGATTGAACTCTCATTCAGTTACGAATTATATACTTCTTTCGTAATTTTATTTGATTTCCAAATATTTAAAATATGTATGGTTCTATTACATTTTTACTTTTGGGAGCTGGGAAGATTAATGTCACTATTTTCCAATATTGCCCTTTCCTCACTTATCCATACTTTGTTTTATTATATGATTTTAATTAAACGGCACGTGCAATTTATCTTCTTCTTCTTTTTTTCATGTGCAAATTATCTTTAACTGACCGAAATTATAACAATCTAACAATTTACAGTTACTTTTTTTTTCTCTGTTTTTATGCTATTATTCACAAGAAATAGCCTTGAATTTGACGTTTCTAGATTTATAAATACCGATTTAACGTATATATGGGATGAAGTTAAAAACTCATTAATTTTATTTATATTGCATGAAAATAATGCAAACCAATAGTTTATTCGGATTAATATGCATGCCAATTACGATTTAGAGTTTTAATTAGTCTCACTCAAATTCTAAAATTACAACTAAATCATTTAAATCAAGAAAATTAATTATGTTAGAAAAAAAATGCCGATAAATCTAACAATATCATAGGCTCTACTCAGTACTCATATATATACATGACATATGAGCAAACATGTTAAAATGTCTATTTTTTTAACCAATATATATTTGGTTAAATAAATACAAATCTTGTGATTGAGGTGAAACTTATATAGTATTTTAAAATCTTAGTTTGCAGGTTTTTTAATCATACATTTACGTTCTTTATTCGCATTGAATTTTCATAGACACTTATTTTGACTATGTGTTAAAAGATGCATAAATAAGTATAGATAATGGACCCATTATCTAATTATATTATATATCATATAATTACTTCATTCGAGTTTTATTTGTTACATTAATTCGTTTTTTGGTAAATGATGAGTTTTGATTTTGTTATAGAAACCGATCACGTAATATACTTTTTGTTTTAACTTTGCAAAAACTCTACACATAGACTACAACAATTAGATCATACCATATCTTATAATTGTAAACCGATAATTGAAGTGATAACCGGTTAACGTTTAGCTAAAGGGCAAAAAAAAAAGAAAAAAGGAAAGGAGTCATGTGAGGGCACATGAGCATGTGTCTGTGTTCTGCATATTCCCTGCATCCACAAAACCTCAATATTACACATCCTTTTCTATGTTTTTATATTTACTTTTTTTTTTATATATTTCACTTTTTGCCCTTTCTTTTGTTTGTTTTGGTGAAAGTGGAGGAGATAGAGGGACAATAATATATATTTAATTTGGTCAGCTCCATTATTTGTATTATATATTAATTAAATGTTTTATTATTTTCTTACAAAGGAATGTTAGATGTCGACTTAACATCTTTTCATTTTCTTTTATGTTTCTTTCCTTTCTTCGTATTTCCAATTTTAATCTGCAGTTATATTTTCCTAGAAAATAATACTATTCTGATTTTTATATAACTGTCTACATTTATACATCAATCTGTCTGAAAAAAAAAATACATCAATCTGCATAGTGGGCCTCTATATCTTAATATTGGGCTTTAAAATTGGGTAGGGCCCACTCGATTTACTTTATTTCTTGTTATTGATAATCTTCTCTTGTAGCTTTTCGGGCTTTTCGTTTTCCCCAAATTTTCCTGCAACATTTTATGGTGTGATTTCGTCCATTTTTATGGTGAAATCTTCCTTTATGGTTGTGTAATCGTACCAGAATCCGACTCTAGATCTAGTGAAAGGTTAGTTCTTTTGCCTATTGTTGATATCGAAGCTTCGACGTTTTGATTTTTCTTCTACTGTGTCTTTTCCCCTTCTTATGAGACGATGATCGTATCTTGTCTCGATGTTTTCCCTTGCAAAATTAGCTTACCCGCTATGAAGATGATTGGATTTAGACAATTTCTGATTCTTTGATGTGTTTAGAGTCTTGTGGATTTGTTGTCTTTTATTTTTCATCCGGAAAAAATAGATCTCGTTCGTTCCTTGCTCGTTTTAGCGAACTATGATGGGTCACGGGATCAGAGCATTTCAATTTCGTTCTACTTTGTAACTTGCCTTGTATGATACATCGCAGAATCAGATTGATACCTGAAGGATAAGTCATAGTTAAAAATGGTTGTAGCAAGCTTGTTTGATCATGAGTTCGAAGCTTTTGTTGATCAACGCATGCCTCCTCTTATCTTTTTCGATTCATATGTGATCTCTTCCTTACATAAGTTGCTTATGATCACTCCCATTCGTCACTCTCAATATAACCACGCTCTGGTCTGATTGTCGCAGAATGGATCTAGCTCGTTTTCTCTACCTTTTCTTGTTTATTGTTAAAATTGTGCAGGAAAATGTATCTCTTGATCCTCACAATTTCTGTAGCATTGTCTGATTTCCGTCTTAATATGATCTACTAACTAACTGATTACCTGCAGAGTAAGAACAATATAACGGCTTGGTGTTTGAGTTGGACAACATAAGATGTTCTCTGAAGAAGTTCTGAAGAATGTTTTCCCATTGCTTGATGGTGAAGATCTCGCAGCTTGCATGGGTGTATGCAAACAATGGAGAAACATAGCAAGTGATGATTTTTACTGGAAATGCCAATGTACCAAGAAATGGCCTTCAGTATGCAAGCGACCAAGACCTCCCACTTTTTCTTATTACAAGTTCTATCAAATGTTTAGTAAGCAGCGAATAAAACGTGCACTCCCTCCTCCAGGACTGTCTTTCGAAAACTTGGAATTCTTCATTGACATTTGGGCAGAAGATAAACCGGTCTTCTCCGAAGTAATATCTGGCATTGCACTTCAAAGTGGAATCCAATCTCCACCATCAGGAATCAGTAGTATTCTCAAAGTTCACCTAAAGAGACCTGATTACAAGATGGTTGTGTTGGTTGAGCCTAGATTCACTATTCCATTAAACCAGACCGTTAGTGTCTCTGTGCTCGTGTCACGGAAGGATTCAAACAAGGTTGCTCGAATTATCAACCGGTCAGTCTTTGATTATATCGACCGCTCATCTTACCGAGCACTTGCTTTTGAATATCTAGATTTATCTCCTTACCACCCCTTTATATCTGGGATCCGAGCATGGATGTCACTGCTTTTCATGGACATTGAGGACATAAACAATGGACTCCTCGATGTTTTCGGTATTCAACTTGATTTCTGCGATGTTGCTAACACCAAAGAAGAAGTCTTGTGGCTTCTAGACATGCTTGATTGGAAGTGAAAACAAAGCTGTGGATTCAAATCTGTGTGTGTGTCAGGTATGCAATTCTGTAAACACAATGTTCTTGATTCCATTACTAAGCCTTTAAAACTTATGTTATCTCAGCTTTTGTTCATGTTGATATGTAGTAGAATTTGGGATGTGAATTTCGTCGATGTCCTTTCACGTTTCATAACTATATGTGATCTCATTTGTTTCTCTTAAATCTTATTTAGGGATAATGTTTCGTCGTTCTATCTTCCTTGTTTTTGTATACTTTAGTCTCAGAGACTCCATTATCATTGCGAGAGAACTTTGAGACTCTTGTTTTACATTTTACAGTGAACTTCTTATATAAGCTCTCTTCTCATCCTCCACTGTGTTTGTTTTTTAATCAGAAAACTCCACTGTTTATCCTTTCACATTATTTTATGGTCGCATTTTTGCTTTCCAAAAGAAATAAAGTTAGTCTTTTGAGTTTTGCTTTTTTTTTGTTGATAAAAATGAAATCTAACATTATCTTCAATGCTATTTTTTATAGTTTTTTTTATAAAGCAAAAAGAGGAGAAAGACTCTCTTTTGCAATATTCTGTTACCCAAAAGTTTATTTTAGACAATTTCAATTCTTCAATTTAAAAAAAATTAAAAACAGTAGGAGATATAATGCAATAATTTGTTTTCACAACGTGATAACTACTTAACAAAAATAAAATAATGTTCGAAAAAAAATAATAATGGTAAATTCAAAATTGTTAAAAAACATAGAGTAAATAGTGAGAGTCTATTACAAAAAAAAAAAAAAAAAACAGTGAGAAATGGCCAATGGGAAGAAGACATGAAAGTCCGTGCTAGTTGTCTTATAGATCTGCTAAATTATGGATACCATGTTTAATCAAAATCAGGAAAAATTAAGGATATGATTACAAAATCTTCAGATGGTGAATAATTCTTGTACAAAAAATGTGAATAATTTCTTGTAACAAAAAATTATTTACTAATCATGGTCCTAATAATTAACAATTTATCCTTATTTTATTTCCTCGAGTCAAAAGAATCTATGTGTACATGAATCATTGGTTCTTTTTTCTCGGTTTAAGAAACCCAAAATCTCATGGAGAATCTTCCAGCGTGAGAGATTCTGGGTGTCGGATTTTGACATCAGAGAAGCACACCTAACGATTCCACGTTGAAAAGGTAGAGAATGAATCCATGAATGTATTATGCCTCAGATTTAGTTTTCATCCCCAAATCAAATGCTTATCTTTGTCTTTTTGGGAAAGTTGGGTTATTTTGTGTTAAAGGCAAATTTGGGGTTTTATTTTTTTGTCTTATAATATTAATTAGTTTCCGATCTGTAAGAATCTCTTTATTGGGATTGTTTTCTTTTCAGAATTTGGGAAGAAAGTTGTGCTCTTTATCAACTTCACATCTCATTCTCTTTGCTTCCTTCTCCTTCACCCCTAGCCACCATCCATGGACGGTCTCGTTGCTCAGTTGCAGAGGCAACTTCGTGATTACACCATTTCTCTCTATCAACAGGTTTTGTATTCCTCTTTTTTTAACTCAATTCGCTTCCTTTAGTCATCTTGATTAGATGCATAGCTATGGAGATTGTATAGTATCCGTGATGATCGAATCTAGAGATCATCGGTTTGCTTCTGCCTATAGAGAGTCAAAGGTGTTTACTTTGGATAAACAACGTGCTAAAACTCTTCACAATTTTTAGGGATTTTGGAATTGGGGGTTTTGAGAAAAGGGGTTTCTTTTTGAGATTTGTTTGTTTTGGTTTGTGAAGGGATTTCTAGATGATCAATTCACTGAGTTGAAAAAGCTGCAAGATGAATGTAGCCCTGATTTTGTTGCTGAGGTTGTGTCTCTTTTCTTTGAAGACTGTGAGAAACTTATCAGTAACATGGTCACAGCTCTGTAAGTTTTTGAATGTCTTCTGGATATCTTTACATCTTTAAATCCAAAGAGTGTTCTTCTCAAAAGCATACATGTGATCATGTATTCAGGGATCAAAACGGAACTGTAGATTTCAAGGTGGTAGGTGCTAGTGTACATCAACTTAAGGGTAGTAGCTCAAGGTATGTTACCATCTTTTGTCTTCTTGTTTCCATATCACATATGTCTTGATCTTGTAATCTATGCAGTGTTGGTGCCAAGAGAGTCAAAGGTCTGTGTGTTACCTTCAAAGAATGTTGTGAGGCTCAGAACTATGAAGGGTGCGTTGAATTCAATTTAAAGTGCTAAATTGATTTGATCTTTGAAACATTTTGGTCAAGATTATGCAACAAAATCTTTTACAGGTGTGTAAGGTGTCTGCAGCAGGTGGATATTGAGTACAAGTCTTTAAAGACAAAGCTTCAAGATTTGTTCAATGTGAGTGAAAAAAGCTATAAAACAAACCTTTTTGTTTATCTTCTGGTGGTCTTCTCTGATGCTGAAATGAATACTTGGTTTGCAGCTTGAACAACAGATTGTGCAAGCTGGTGGTAGAATTCCCCAGGTGGATATAAAATAGACCAGTTTGTGATGAACAGCAAGATGATATGATATGTTTGCATTCTTGAGTTGTGTGGTAATACTACTTCGGACTTGTGTTTAGAATGTGTGATTGTTGTTGATAGATGAGTACTATGTACTTTTTATGTAATGTCTCTTTGGTTAGATACATATACTCTTGTCTCTTTGATACTTGATAGAGATCTAATCTGAAAATATCAATAAGCAGTGGCAGCTATGAAGGTTCTTGGTTTGATATATTGGCTTAGTTTGATCTGCTGTTTATATAAACTCATAAGACCATATGAACAAGAAGTTTATATACATTCATAAGAATAATGTCAGAAACAAATTTACACAAAACTCATACAATACGTTTCAACTCATCTACCTAAGCAAAAGCTTGAAGACGACAACCTAAGAAACAAACCAGAGGAAGTGGAAACCTAGTCTAGATCCATGTGGTTATCTTACAGTTTCCACATGGTTATAATCACTAGAAACCATGGATGAGTCAAGTCTCAAGGTTCCATTTTTAGCGGTAATGGAGGAGAAAACATTAAACTTCCTTGTTGAAGCTGCAACTCCTGTTTGTGTTCATTTCTTATTACTTGAACACTCGTTGTACCATGTACTTGTTCTTTACTTCCTTCTGACGACTCCTCTTCTTCTTCATCATCAACTTCGTCTTCTTCTTTGAAACCTTCATTCTCCTTAGGCACGTATTTGATTTGCTCGAGCTCATTGTAACTATCACCTTCTCCATTTTCATCTTCATCTCCTCCACTTACGCTTGCCTCTGGTGTATCTCTATAAACCCTATAGATGTTTCCATTAACCTGGGTTTTCACTCCACTTCTACTTCTAGTTCGTGAACTGTTTACAACTCCAGCATCACGAGACATCATCAGGATTTCCTTACCATCATCAAATGAATCATCATCCTCTGTACTCGAAGTTGGCTCATGGGTATTACTATGTATTTGATATGCATTCCTGTTCTTGCCAAGCTTCAAGGTCTTAGTAACTGGAGACATGGCTTTGTTTCCTTTCACCAAGGACCCATTTCTAGACTTTGAACTTCCAATCTTTCTGCTTTCAACAGAAGCACTTGGGATCTCTTGACTATCATCACTTATGAAATGGAACTCTTCTAGCTCTGCACTGTCATCACCATTGGCATCGGAAGTAGGATAGATTCTTCCCACCTGTTTCCTCAATTTCACGGTGGTTCTGTCTTCTCCTGCATAAGAGCCCTGACGTTTAACATTGTTGCAGACACCCGTTGAACCCGCATCTTTTGAAGATTTAGAAACAAGATTGCGTCTTCTCACAGCACAACCCCCTAAGTACTGTAAAAACCTCACCAAATCTCTACTCAATGATCTTTTTCCATCTCGTACCATTGAATCAAGCTTACCCTGAGAGGGATGAGTGGAAAAAAAAACAAAACTAAATAAGAAACAAGGCAAGACGGATATCCAGGCAAGACTGAGAAGTTCGAAGAATTCAGAAAGGATCTTCAGAACACCATACCTCGATGGAATCCAGTTGCAGAAGCAAATCTGTAGCTTCCCTAGAAACAGCTCCAATGGGGAACTGAGCTTTGCCTGAAACTACCGACTTTAGAGATAAGAAACTGGATTTTATCGTAGCTAGCTCCTTAAGTTGTCTGAGTGATTGCGATCTGCTAACCAGGTAGGAGCGGAAATAGGTCTGAATAACACGCGCAGCAGAATCCTTCAATGTACAGTACGAATCGCGACGTTCGTTATAAGAAGCCGAAAATCGGTTAAAAGACAAGTCGAGATCGTTGATTTTCCGAAGAAGAAGAGCCAAAACAACATTATCGTGTTCTCGTTGAACGTTCTTCTGCTGATTCACAAAACTCTGTCGTCTAATGCCGTTGAACCTCTGATTCAAGTTTTCGCAGGAGCAGGTACGATCAGGACATCTATTTTCCTGTTCTTGTTGGAGATAATACGAGATTAAACGAAGCAGATGATCCGGAGGCAACGGCGGAGGGTGGTTTGGTTGCGAGCAGCAGGGACTAGAATCTCCGCAGCAGCAACGTGATGACGTGGCATAACTAGCGGATAGTATCGGAATGTTATCACGGTGGTTATGGTGGCGGTGAGATGCCATTGATCTCCGGAGGAAGAAGTCAAGAGAGATCGAAACCTTGAGAAAGAGCTCACGAGTGTTGAGCCTCCGTTTTATAAACCCTTACAAATACAGAACGGCACACAGTTTTCGTGGCTATAGACAATCCGGCACGCATTTTATCTGTTATGTCTCTTCATTAGAAAAACGCCCCAAATGGGGTCAAAGTAAGATTAGCTTATATGGTTTCTGAAGTTTTGCGCAAAGCCAAACAGGCCTTAACCGTGAAGCAGTACCAGTCGCTATTGAATCGATATGCAGCTACTCAGTCAACCGCCAAAATCAGGGGGCTTCACTGCAAGATCATCACCGGTGGTCTTCTTTCTGATCACCTCTTGTCGACACTCTCCGTTACTTATGCTCTCTGCGATCATATCTCTTATGCACGAAAGCTGTTCGAGGAATTGCCTCAGAGCTCATTACTTTCCAATAACATTGTTATTAGAATGTATGTGCGTGATGGATTGTATAATGATGCTGTTAATGTGTTTATTAGGATGATTAGTTCAGGCCAGTGTTGTCCAGATGGTTATACATACCCTTTTGTTGCCAAGGCGGCTGGAGAATTGAAATCAATAAATTTGGGGTTGATTATTCATGGGAGGATCTTGAGAAGCTCGTTTAGTGGGGATAAGTATGTGCAGAATGCGTTGTTAGCGATGTATATGAACTGTGGGAGGATTGAAATGGCGAGAAAGGTGTTTGATGCAATGAAGAACAGTGACGTGATCTCCTGGAACACGATGATTAGTGGGTATTCTAGGAACGGATACATGAATGATGCTCTGGTCACTTTTGATCGGATGCTGTACAGGGATGTTGAGCCTGACCACGCTACAATTGTTTCCATATTGCCTGTTTGTGGTCATTTGAAAGATTTGGAAATTGGGAGGAAGGTTCATAAGTTGATGGAAGAGAAGCGGTTGGGGGATAAAATACAGGTTAAGAATGCTTTGGTAGACATGTACATGAAATGTGGTCGCATGGATGAGGCAAGGTTTGTCTTTGACAGAATGGAGTACAGGGATGTGATCACATGGACATCTATGATTAACGGGTATACTGAAGATGGTGATCTGAAAAATGCTTTAGAGTTATGTAGATTAATGCAGTTTGAAGGGGTAAGACCTAATGCTGTCACTATAGCTTCTCTTGTTTCAGCATGTGGTGCTGCTTTGGAGCTTAATGATGGCAAATGTTTACATGGCTGGGCAATAAGGCAAAAGGTTTATTCTGATATCATCATCGAAACATCCTTGATCGGTATGTATGCTAAATGCAATCGTGTAGACCTCTGCTTTAAAGTCTTTTCGATAGGTTTGAAAAACCAAACAGGTCCTTGGAGTGCTATTATCTCTGCCTGTGTACAGAATGGACTTGTGAGGGATGCTTTAGATCTGTTCAAATGGATGCGACGGGAAGATGTAAAGCCTAACATTGCTACATTGAACAGCATCCTTCCAGCATATGCAGCTTTAGCTGATTTGCGCCAGGCGATGGATATCCATTGCTATCTAACAAAAACCGGGTTTATGTCAAGCCTTGATGCTGTTACAGGACTGATTCATGTATACTCAAAGTGTGGAACTTTACAATCCGCCCACAAGATATTTGATGGAATCCCGGAGAAAAAGAAGAGTAAAGATGTAGTCTTATGGGGTGCGTTAATCGCTGGCTACGGAATGCACGGAGATGGTCATAATGCACTGCTAGTATTCATGGAAATGGTTCGATCTGGTGTGAAACCAAACGAAATCACATTTACTTCAGCCTTAAACGCATGCAGTCATTCTGGTCTAGTTGAAGAAGGTTTAACATTGTTCAAGTTCATGCTTGAACATTATCCAACACTAGCTCGCTCTAACCATTACACTTGCATAGTTGACCTCCTTGGTCGAGCAGGTCGGCTAGATGAAGCTTACAAACTCATTACAACAATCCCAACTGAACCCACTCCAACCGTTTGGGGTGCATTGCTTGCCGCTTGTGTCACACATCAAAATGTCGAACTTGGAGAACTAGCAGCAAAGAAGCTGTTTGAACTGGAACCAGAGAACACAGGAAACTACGTGTTGCTGGCGAATATATACGCAGCACTAGGACGATGGAAAGATATGGAGAACATTAGAAACATGATGGATACTGTTGGATTGAAAAAGAAACCAGCTCATAGCACAATCTAGACCAAAAGTATTACACAGAGAGCAATGGAGTTTGGTTACAGGGACTAGGATATGTGTTGTCAACATGAAGGGGATTTATCACTGAAGAAACGAGCAATAACTCTGTTTTCAAGAACCGCCAAAGCTTCAGAGGATTTGATACATAAAGGTGTTTTGTATTGAGTGATTGAAGAACCTCGAGAGATGAAATAAGCCATGAGATCATCAAACGTTCCTTGCTCCACAAGTCTTATCTCTAGAGCTCCAACTACTCCGAATGCCCTAAGCTTCTTGTAAACATAATCAAATGATTCCTCCACAACACAGCAACATTCCACCATTAGCTTTTGGTCAGTTTTAACAGTATTGTCTTTAACTGTTTTGCCTACAAGTTCCCAGTAGAGGACATAGTGACCTGGAACTGTTGATATATCAACACAAGATGTGAAATTTGTCAGCATAAAACATGAAGATTCTTCAACAACACATTTAGCTTGACTCAACCCTTTTAAAAGATCTTCTTCTGTTGTTGTCTCAACATCAATGCTTAAAAGAACATTTTGTCTTCTCACAAATTTGAATTGAGGAGCGTTATTGTAAAATCCAGTGACCTGTAATACATCTCCTACTTTATATCTATGTAAACCTACCAAACCAAAAAACAATACTTTAGACGTGGATTAACATATATGTGTATATATATATATATAGAGAGAGAGAGAGAGAGAGACATAATTGATAGAAACTTACCATAGTAATTTGTGACAAGAGGCTCATAACAGCATCCTAACTTCACATTCACAAGATCAACAATGTCGCCATTGTTTTCCTTGTCAATAGACAAGAACTCGAAATACGAAATGTTGGGAAGAAATGTGTATGACACATCTTCTGGGTTGCTTAAAGGATTCATATTTATTCCGAAAACAGATTCAGAAGACGCATACATTGTTGAAACAAGAGGCAATTTATTAGAGTAAAACTCCAACATTGGGATGTGGTGAGCCATTTGACCTGTGCTAATTGCATCAATAAGCTTAACATTTGGAAAAAGTCGTGTAATGATACCTTCCCATGATCCCAAACTGCATTCTTTTTCAATCAAATCTGCCAAAATTGGATTAGGAGCTCCATGAATCAAAGAAACAGAGTTCCTGCAACTTAAATCAGTGATCCACTCACTTATGCACCCTGTTCGGATGTTACTACACAGTTCTTTCCAATAGTTTTTAAGAAATTTGATTGCGTGTATTATAACCGAAGCAAAAGAACCAGCTAGACAAACAACCTCTTCTCTTTGGACAAACCCATATAGCCAATGACAAAACATAGTCTGCTTACTGTCTGTACAAAATAAGACTTCATCAGGAGTTGTATCGAGTTTCAAAGGTCGGTTCTTGAAACAGGTTCTAGTTAACATTAACGTAGTCCCGGGAGCAACTGGCAAACCACAATGTGTTGTGGATTGAGCTCTAGAGAACCGAAATCGCAACGTCTTTCCTTGATTAACACCATCTACATGTCTAAAAACGAAAACAAGTTTAGATCTAAATCAAGAGTTATACAAAAATGTTTTAAAGAATCAAAAATCAAGAATTACTTGAATTTAAGGAGGGATATTAGAGTATTGCAGAATATTAAGCTCTCGAAGTTGTCGTCGTCAGTAGGGAATATCTTTGGTCTCCCTCCTGACGTTCCGGAACTAAATTGTCCATAGATCATCAAAGATTAAGAAACTCATATATATATATAAGCATTGTGTATAAATGAAGAGATAATAGTATAGAAATTACCTTACAATAAAAGCAGTAACGGGTTTACCAGAGATGACATTTGAAGGCTCTCCATTTGCGACACGGTCAATATAAGGTTTGAGATCCTCGTAGGTAACCACTGGTACAGTCTTTTTGAAAAGCTTTTTATCAGAGCTTCCATGGAGGAACTGTCCTAAATACTCAGTGTCTGCGTTGAGCTTTAGTATCTCCTCTAATACATTGTCTTGTACTTGCTTTGCGTTCAAAGTTAACTCCTCCAAGGCCTCAAGATTGGGTTTAATTACACTCATATTTTGGTTTGAATCTGTATTGTAAGGCGTTTCTTTAATTTATAGGTAAAGTATATTGTTTAAATTTAATGTAAGTAATATAATTATCACCCAATATTATCGGTTAATGGTTTGCACGAAGATTATTGTGGAGAGATTGAGTTTGCAAGTCAACTTTTGGAGGAATGTGAGAAAACATTTAAAATATGTTCGTTTAACAACTGTATTAAATAGATATACTTTTAATGTATGATAATTAAGTTTATACTCCTTCTGTTCAAAAATATAAGATGTTTTAGAAGTTTTTTTTTGTTTGTTAATATAAGATGTTCTCACTTTTCAATGCTAATTTTAATGTTATTTTACTTATTTACCCTTTTATTATTAAAACAAAAAATACTTAATAATTTTTAATTGGATGACTTTAATGATAGAAAAGATTATAATAGGTATTTTATAAGTTTTTTTTAATATGAGTGCATAAACCTTAAACATCTTATATTTCTGAACGGAGAGAGTATTATTTTTGTAAATATGTAATTGGATCGTGAAGAAGACGAGCGTGGAATACAAAATGAATGATTAGAATTTAAGCAAAATGACGTCGTTTTGATTTAGGGTTTTCAAAAAAATAGAACGACGCCGTTTTGCCGTTTAGAGGCCTTTTCTTCCTTCATTGTTTTGTTTCTCTTTCCACGACGAACGCAAACAAAATCCACCATTGATGAAGAGAGAATCGAGAGATCAGAAAGAGGAAATAGCCAAAAAGAAAGCTAGACTGTGAAATCAGTTTCGTAATCATTTGGGTTTCGATTAAAGCAGATGAATTCCGAATTGTATTGTTTGAAATCTGGAATTTTTCATTTGAAATCTAGAGTTATTAAAAAGAGTTTCTTCCATTATTGAACTTGAAATAACTAGATGATTAACGGTTTATCACAGAAATTAGATTCAATTTATCAAACCATCACCACTTCTCTTCTTATGAATTATGATTGATCAATCTATCATCTTCTGCTTTGTTTTTTCCTTGGCGTGTTCATATTCTTCGTTGAGGAGATTTATGAAGGAGATTTATCGCTGAAGAAGCGAGCAATAACTCTGTTTTCAAGAACTGCTAAAGCCTCCGGAGATTTGATGCAGAGAGGTGTTTTGTATTGAGCGATTGAAGAACCTCTAGAGATGAAATAATCCATGAGTTTATCAAACGTTCCTTCTTCCACAACTCTTATCTCTAGATCCCCAACTATTCTGCGTTTCCTAATTCCCTTGTAAATTGCATCAAATGATTCCTCCACTACACAACAGCATTCCACCATTAGATTTTGGTCAAGTTTAACAGTATTGTCTTTAACTGTTTTATCTTCGAGTTCCCAATAGAAAACATAGTGACCTGGAATCCTCGACATATCAACACAAGCTGTGAAGTTCATCAACTTCAAACATGAAGATTCAAGAACACGTTTCGCACGTCTCACCCCTTTTAAAACATCTTCTTCTGTTGTTGTCTCCAAATCAACGCTTAAAGCTACATTTTTTCTACCTACAAATCTGAATTCAGGAGCGTTGTTGTAAAACGCAGTCACCTGCAACATATCTCCAATTTTACACCTATATAAACCTACAAACACAAATCATCAAATTACACACATACATATACATATCTACTTAAAAAATTGAAAGGGACTGACCATAGCAAGTAGTAACCAAAGGTTCATAGTAGCTTCCTAACTTGACATCAACAAGATCAACAATCTCTCCATTGCCTTCCTTGTCAGCAGACAAGAACTCGAAATACGCAAGGCTGGGAAGAAATGTGTATGACACATCTTCTGGTTTGCTTAAAGGATTCATATTTATCCCGAAAATAGTTTCAGAAGACACATATAATGATGAAGCAAGAGGCAATTTATTAGAGTAAAACTCCAAAATTGGGATGTATTGATTCATTTGACCTGTAGCAATGGCCTCAATAAGCTTAACATTTGGAAAAAGCCGTGTAATGATACCTTCCCAAGATCCCAAACTGCATTCTTTTTCAATCAAATCTGCCAAAAATGGATTAGGAGCTCCAAGAATCAAAGAAACAGAGTTCCTGCAACCAGAATCACTGATCCATTCACTTAAGTAGCCTGATCTGATATTCCCACACATTTCTTTCCAATAGTTTTCAAGAAATTTGATTGCGCGTACTATGCCTGAAATGAAAGGAGCACGTACAAGCACAATCTCATCTCTTTGGACAAGTCCACAGAGCCAATGACAGTACATAGTCTGATTGTTGTCTGTGCACAATATTACTTCATATGGGGTTGTTTCGAGTATTAAAACTTGGTTCTTGATATAACTAGTTGTTAACATGAATGTAGTCGAGGGACCAACTGGTAAACCACAAGATGTTGTGGTTTGAGGCCTAGAAAAACTAAATCGTAACGTTTTTCCTTGATTAACACCATCTACATGCCTAAAACCAAACAAATTAGAAACAATACTTTAACTTTATAAATCTTTAAAGAATGTATAATCAAGAAGTACTTTGATCTGAGGAGGGATACTAGAGTAGAACAGAATGCTACGTTCTCAAAGTAGGTATCGTTAACAGGGAATCTCTTTGGTATACCTCCTGAAGTCCCGGAGCTAAAATCCACAGATCATCAAACGTTTACAAACTGATCATATATATATATATATATATATAAATCAAGAGATATATATTGTATAGAATATTAGAAATACCTTGTAATAAATTTAGTAATGGGGTTTGTAGAGATGACATTTGAAGGCTCTCCATTTGCGATCCGATCAATATAAGGCTTGAGATCCTCGTAAGTAACCACTGGTACATTCTTTTTGAAAAGCTCTTTATCAGAGCTTCCATGGAGGAACTGTCCTAGATACTCAGTGTCTGCGTTGACTTTGAGTATTTCCTCCAAAACATTGTCTTGTATCTGCTTTGGATTCAAAGTTAACTCTTCCAAAGCTTCAAGATTGGGACTTATTAGACCCATGTTTTTGGTTTTGATATGTAACTAAACTTGAATTATGTGTTTCTTTTAAAGGTCAAATATAATTATCACCCAAAATTATGATTTAATTGTTTGCACGAAGATTATTGTGGCGAGATTGATTTTTGCAAGTCAACTTTTGGAGAAACGTGAGAAAACATTAAAAAAAACATGGCCATTTAACAACTGTATTAACTAATTGTTATCGCATAAAATGTGAGCAAATATACTAATATAAGTGAGAGAGCAGTTGACATGATCTTAATTCTTAAACAATCTTCTAATATTAAGTATTATTTGTTTCTTATAAATATATATATATATCAGATCTTACATGACCGGCCCCCATTCCTATGTCTTATTTATAAATATAACTTTTAATTTATGATTATTTAACTGTTTTAATCAAAATTGAATGTTTATTTAGCCATGTTATCATTTTTTAGAAAATAGTTAAATACGTGCACACCATTATGAGGTGAAGCGAAAACCAATGAAAAATAAGTGTTTATCATTAGTTCATTATGTGACCGATCATGTTATTCTTCTTCTTTTTTTTAACTTAATGTTATTCTTGCCCTAATAATTAGTTTATATAAATTTATCATTTTTTATAATTACCTAAATCGTATTTATCAATAAAATAATATGTCTATTTTAGTAATTATGCTAATCGAATATATAAGAGTAGTAAAAACTTATTATAATTTCGAGTTCAAACAAAACAACAGAAAAAAAAAACAAACATAGAAGTCTGATTAACTTTTAGACCGGTCAATGCTCTATTTGAACTTTCTTCAGTCGAACGTAATTGGCTTTTAAAAATAACAATCATCACGAAGGAGATTTATCGCTGAAGAAACGAGCAATAACTCTGTTTTCAAGAACAGCTAAAGCTTCTAGAGATTTAATACAAATGGGAGTTTTGTATTGAGCAATTGAAGAGCCTCGAGAGATTGAATAAGCCATGAGATCATTAAATGTTCCTTCTTCCACAACTCTTATCTCTAAAGCTCCCACAATTCCAACTTTTCTAATTTTCTTGTAAACAGAATCAAATGATTCCTCCATAACACAACAACATTCCACCATTAGCTTTTCGTCAAGTTTAACAGTATTGTCTTTAACTGTTTTATCTTCAAGTTCCCAATAGAGAACATAGTGACCAGGAACTGTTGATAGATCAACACAAGATGTGAAATTTGTCAACATAAAACATGAAGATTCTTCAACAACACATTTAGCCTCACTCAACCCTTTTAAAAGATCTTCTTCTGTTGTTGTCTCCAAATCAACGCTTAAAAGAACATTTTTTCTTCTTACAAATCTGAATTCAGGAGCGTTATTGTAAAATCCAGTCACCTTTAAAACATCTCCAATTTTGCACCTATATAAACCTACAAAACAAAACAATACTTTACATGTGTTGATATTCGCATATATATATGTGTGTATATATATAGATATAATTGAGAGAAATTCACCAGAGTAAGTTGTGACCAGAGGTTCATAGTAGCATCCTAACTTCACGTCAACAAGACCAACAATTTCACCGTTGTTTTCGTCGTTGAGAGACAAGAACTCAAAATAGGAAATATTGGGTAGAAATGTGTAGGACACATCTTCTGGTTTGCTTAGAGAATTCATATTTATTCCAAAAACAGATTCAGAAGACACATACATTGGTGAAGCAATAGGCAATTTGTTAGAGTAAAAATCCAATATTGGGATGTATTGAGTCATTTGACCTGTAGTAATGGCGTCAATAAGTTTGATTTTAGGCCAAAGTCTTGTAATTATACCTTCCCAAGATCCCAAACTGCATTCTTTTTCAATCAAATCAGCCAAAATTGGATTAGGAGCTCCAAGAATCAAAGAAACAGAGTTCCTGCAACCAATATCAGTGATCCATTCACTTATGCAGCCTGATCTGATATTCTCACACAATTCTTTCCAATAGTTTTCAAGAAATTTGATTGCGTGTACTATAACTGAAGCAAAAGGACATGCTACAGCAACAACTTCATCTCTTTGAACAAGCCCACATAGCCAATGAGAATACATAGTCTGCTTGCTGTCTATACACAATAAGACTTCATCAGGAGTTGTATCGAGTTTCAAAGGTCGGTTCTTGAAACAAGTGCTAGTTAACAAGAACGAAGTAGCGGGAGCAACTGGCAGACCACAAGGTGTTGTGGATTGAGGTCTAGAGAAACGAAAACGCAACGTCTTTCCTTGATTAACACCATCTACATGTCTAAATACGAACACAAGTTTAGATCTAAATCTACTTATACAACAAACAAGAGTTGAATAGTGAAGAATTACTTGGATTTGAGGAGGGATACTAGAGTAATGCAGAAGGTAAATTTCTCGAAGTAGTCGTCGTTAGTAGGGAATAGCTTTGCTATGCCTCCTGAAGTTGCGGAACTAAATCCACAGATCATCAAAGCTTAAGACTTTGTGAGAAATGACTCAAATATATATATATATATATATATATATGGATGAATCAAGAGATCGACAGAGTATATATATAGATTACCTTACAACAAATTGAGTAATGGGGTTGCCAGAGATGACATTTGAAGGCTCTCCATTGGCGACACGGTCGATATAAGGCTTGAGATCCTCGTAGGTAACCACTGGTACATTCTTTTTGAAAAGCTCTTTATCAGAGCTTCCATGGAGGAACTGTCCTAGATACTCAGTGTTTGCATTGACTTTTAGTATCTCCTCCAATACATTATCCTGTATTTGCTTCGCATTTAAAGTCAACTCTTCCAAAGCTTCAAGATTGGGACTTAGACTCATATTTTTGGTTTTGATATGTAGTTAAACTTGGATTAGGCGTTTCTTTTCTAGGATAATATATATAGTTTAAAATTGATATAAATAATATAATTATCACCCAAAATTATTGATTTAATAATGTTTTTCACGAATATAATTGTAAGGTGATTTGTTTTGCAAGTCAACTGTTGGAAAAATGTGAGAAAACATTAAAAATATTGTCATGTGTATTAATTAATTGGTATCGCATAAAATGTGGGCAAATATATTAATACAAGTGATTGGCCTAAATAAAATCTTAGGCTTTAAAATTTCTAACCACACAAAAATTGAGGCATTAAAATCGAATATATAAAACTCGCAGATCTTTTTATATTAACACTATTTTGCCAAAAAACAAATAGTTCTTAATAATGCGAAACCCAAATTAAAAAAAAAAAAAACCCAATAACCCAATTAAACAGTTCTTGGAATAGAAAATGGAGAAAAAAATTGGAAGGAAACACAATTCTATTTTCGAAATATTATATTTTAGAGTAAAAAATGGAGTAAACATTGAAAATGCTCTAACATAGAAAGCAATAGGACTAAGCCTTTATTATATTAAAAAAACATATAAATACACACATAATTTTACAGGAATATCATGTGTTGTTAACATTAAGGAGATTTATCACTGAAGAAACGAGCAATAACTCTGTTTTCAATAACAGCTAAAGGCTCTGGAGATTTGATGCAAAGAGGTGTTTTGTATTGAGCAATCGAAGAACCTCTAGAGATGAAATAATCCATGAGTTTATCAAACGTTCCTTCTTCCACAACTCTTATCTCTAAATCTCCAACTATTCTGCGTTTTCTAATTCTCTTGTAAATATCATCAAATGATTCTTCCACTACACAGCAACATTCCACCATTAGCTTTTCGTCAAGTTTAACACTTTTGTCTTTAACTGTTTTATCTTCAAGTTCCCAGTAGAAAACATAGTGACCTGGAACCCTCGACATATCAACACAAGTTGTGAAGTTCATCAACTTCAAACTTGAAGATTCAAGAACACGTTTCGCACGTTTCACCCCTTTTAAAACATCTTCTTCTGTTGTTGTCTCTAAATCAACGCTTAAAGCTACATTTTTTCTACCTACAAATCTGAATTCAGGAGCGTTGTTGTAAAACGCAGTCACCTGCAACATATCTCCAATTTTTAACCTATATAAACCTACCAAAAACAAACAATCATCAAAATACACACACACACACACACATACATATATATATATATATATATATATATATATAT
>ASZG01036166.1:0-24925 GCA_000411095.1 Aethionema arabicum
ACTCAACTCAACTCAACTACCTGCCGTTTTTACTACGCAAAAACGGCACGCAGTTTATGCCTATAACTTAACAAACATCAAAAACTCATGTTTTCCCCCTTTTTTTTGTGAACAGCATGTCAATTTCTGCAATCTCGTTCATGGTCTCCGTTGGATTCAACGCAGCAGTAAGGTATGTTAACAAAATTACATAATTTCCCCCTCAAAACATAACATTTTTATTGTACAAAACTAATTTTTTTTACCATTTTGTAAAATTGAACAGTGTAAGAGTAAGCAATGAATTAGGAGCAGGAAATCCAAGATCAGCAGCGTTTTCAACATTGGTAACAACAGGAGTTTCGTTTTTATTATCAGTTTTCGAAGCTATTGTGCTCTTATCATGGCGACAAGTTATCAGTTACGCTTTTACTGATAGTCCTCAAGTAGCTGAAGCTGTAGCTGATTTATCTCCTTTCTTAGCTATCACTATAATCCTCAACGGAATTCAACCTGTTCTATCAGGTAATTAAATAAATCAAATAAAAATTACATTTTTTATATAAAGTTTTAATTTTTTTTTATTAATTTGGTTTGATTTTGTTATAAATGTTTTTGTAGGTGTTGCGGTTGGATGTGGATGGCAAGCATTTGTAGCGTATGTTAACATTGGGTGTTATTATTTTGTGGGGATTCCCGTTGGATTTGTGCTTGGTTTCACCTATGATATGGGAGCTAAGGTAAATAATTTAAATCTATATTATATAGTATAATATACTCTTTAATTTTATTGATTTATATAATAAGATCTTATAATGTAATTATATGATTGGTGCAGGGAATATGGACCGGGATGATTGGGGGTACATTAATGCAAACGATTATATTAGTGATTGTTACTTTTAGAACTGATTGGGATAAAGAGGTGAATATTTAAATATATAATTTAAAATAATTTTTGTGTAATTCAAGATGGATGTTGTGATTATTGAAGATAGATATTCATGGATTTAATTTTTGTTTTTATTTTAAATTAGGTGGAGAAAGCTTCGAGTCGTTTGGATCAGTGGGAAAAGATCAGGGAGCCACTTCTGAAACAATGATTTAATTATTTTAGTTTTTTTTTTTCAATTTTGGGGGTTTTGGGGTTCAATTTAAATCAAAATCGATTTTTTTTATATATTAAAATATGTAATGATCTGAAAATTCGTTGTTTTCGGAGTGTTGAAGTAATATATATTGAATTTTTTTTTATTTGAGGGTTTACGGGCAAATGAGTGAAAATCGTTTATTTGTTGTAAGTAAATGTTATATAATATCAACTTTTTATATTTTATAAAGTGTTTCTTTCCATTTCATAGTGATCCCATGGATGATGCACGATATATATATATTCACATTTGTTGACAATTTTACTACCAATTATATACTTTTAATTCTTGTTCTTTTGTTGGCTTTAATTAGTATGGGAAATTTGAAAATAATTTTATTTTCTGAAAACTATATAGGAAAGTGAAATAATAATTATGATATATGTTATATAGTAGAATTAAATGAACCAAGTGACCCATCCCAATCATTTATTAAACATTATGGTATTAAATATTTAAATTATTGATCATACGGTCCAGCGTTGACAAAGACTCCTCAGTGTTCCCCAAGTTCGAATCGTATTTATGAGATATTCGTATCATGTATATATATTTTTATATTTATAATTTAACATTTTATTATTATTTTGGGTAAATTAAAACATTCATTGTGCATATGAATTCCATAAAAGTGATATTTAAATGTGCATATGATACATCACACATTTTTGTACAATATATATATATATATAATATATATAAATATATATAAAACACTTAAAATATAACTCTCTTTTTTTTCCCGAAAATATAACTCTCTTATTAATTTTGTTTATTACACCTTTTGTCATCTTGGGTTTTAATTAAATTGTGTATATATATATTTTTTTTTGGTTTACACTAAGAAAAATGGAAATCATATATATTATATGATAATTAATGTAAGATGGAATAAAATGAAAAGTGAGTCACATGCACTGTATCGATAATAACTATGAACATTTAATCAATAAGGACATGTGCATTTTTGTTAATTTCTGTTTTTTACTTGTTGTATTTTTTTCCATTGCGAGAATAATTACAATTACGTAACGAAAATTGTAAATTTTATTTTCCAAATAATATTTGTGATTCATTAATTACACGAACTTAAATTATGTTGGTTCAGCAATTAGAATAATAAATAAACGTTTAATGTTTTTTTTTTTTGTTTTAAGGCAACTTGGATTTTAAATAGCGACAGTTCTAACACGTTGTCTTGCTCAATGTTATACACATATCATATATAGACAAATTTATTTGGTATGGTATATTGCCAAATTTCGGTTTCAAACATTAATATATTATAACTTAAATAAAAAAAAAGAAGAAATTTACTAAGTATTCACTATAATACTATTTTCTTTTTCTATACTTCCAATTTTTTTAAAAAAAATTATGAGAAACACATATTAAGTTTTGTTAGAATATAATGTGTGAACAAACAGTAGTTATTTTCTAATGCAAGTTGTAAATTTGTCATTATTAATTTATATAAAAAACACAGGTGTAATCAATAGAGGATTAGGTAATATTAAACTATATAATAATTAAGTCTTAAGCACCCGATTATGACCTTTAAGGTCGACGGTCGACCGTTGAAAGCGAACTTTCAACGGATCAAGTCAAATTGAATTTCACATGTAATACTCATTAAAAAAATATGGTTTATAATAGAGTGACTTGATATTAAAAAAATTAATTAATTTTATAAGGTCTTTTGATCAAATAAATTACATTAATTAATTAAATTAACTCTTTAATTTCTTTCGAAATAATGTTATTCTTTGAAGGAAGTGGTAAGCCATTAACTTTCTTCTTTTACTCTATAAATCTAATATATAAAAATATAGAAATTTTGCTTGTAATTAAGTAGTATATTAAATATTATTTACAAGTAATCAAACTTCTTTTGAATATTATATATATATATAGAGAGCTTTTAAATAAAATATGTTTTGTCGACGATAATATCTGTTGTCCCAAATATCTTCTTATATTTATATATATAATTTTAAATATGTATATTTTTTTCATAGTATAAGTTTTTTGAATGTCGGTATACCCAAAATCAAGCAGATTGTATATATATAAATATGTTATTGATGTATGAAACAAAGTATATTGTATATGTTATTAGATTTTATTCTTTAATTTTCGGAGATGTCATAGGAAGAGTGTATATTCAAAACACCTATAAAATATACTGCAAGAATCTTTTTGTGTTTATTCAAAAATCAAATATTGTTTTTTAATCTTTCGTATTTTATTAAAAACTCACATATAATAATATATTTTTTTGTGAAAAGAAAAGTTCAAGAGATACAAACGCAAAATACACACGGCATGCATCACAATGAACTTGAGGACAAGTTCTATGATAGTTAAGTCATTTATATATTACAATATACATTTATTTTTCTTATATATTATAATGTAACAATTCATATATAATATATATTGCCAATTCTAAATTTTAGCATATTCTTCTTTTTTTTGTTATTCCGAAAAGTTGCACAATATAATGTCAACTACATAAGGTTTCCGAATTTAAAATGCACCACAAATCAACATAAGTCGTCATTTATTAACTAATATATTTATTAACTAATATATGTATTTTATTGTTACTATAAAGACTGTGTGATAACTCATCTTTTATACAACTAATTACATTTTATAAACTTGCTATTCATTGTAAAATTGTTTTATTATTCTGCCATAGATTTTGTAAATAATTTTTGCAAATTTTACATTAATAAAAGTGATGAGTGTAGCTAGATATATAAAATTAGTTTAACATCATAACGTTTTTTTTTGTTGTTAAAATAACTGATTTTTTTTTTCTTTTATAATTCTGGATTTGTTACATTTTTTTGGACGTGGTCTTACTCTCCACTTGTAAATTATAATTTACAAATATTTCACAAAAAAACCTTCTATAAAATTCACAAAGACAAAAATACATTGGTCCCAATTCTAATTAGGTAAGCCCATTGCGAATTAAAAAAAATTTAAATATTATGTATGGTACCAAATTGATTCATACTGCATTATAATTTATTATGGTTTTATCCTTAACCGAACCAAAATCAAGAAAAAAAAAAACACAAGAGTTTATTATAGGGTGAGTTTCAGACAAACATTACCTTCTTACCATGTGTAGTGTTGTTAACCGGGAAGAGTTTGGGATCATATTTATAATTGACACAAACCAGACCGGTTAAATAATTGTGCATACTAGCTATTTTCAAATTAACTATATAAATAATATATGTGCTTCTTTTATCACCGGATCCGTGGCGCAATGGTAGCGCGTCTGACTCCAGATCAGAAGGTTGCGTGTTCGATTCACGTCGGGTTCAAAACCCCGGTTAAATAGGATCATCACTTTTTAAATTTTTTTTTAAAGTGTCGTTAATTATCTAAATAATCAACGGCTGAGATTAAGCAAACGGCTTAGAAATTAAAAAAAATCTTAATTCCTCCGTTCCCAAAACCCTAAATCTCAAGAATTCTCTACTGCTTCATTTTTGCAGTCTTCTTCGTTTTTTTTTTCCTGAGCATCAGAGACTATTAACAATGGCGTTACTCTCTCGCATCCGTGCATCTGGTTCTCTCTTCCGCCATCTTCAACCATCGCCTCAAATCCGATGTCTTTCTTCCCCATCAGCGATCCTTTCTCCGGATTCCAAGACTCCACTCACTAGCCAGCAGAAGAGCAGGACTGCTCTCTCTCTTCTCAAATTCGAGAAAGATCCGGATCGCATAATAGAAATCTGTCGTGCTGCTTCGCTTACCCCCGATATCCACATCGATCGCGTCGCGTTTACCGTCGCTGTAGAGAAACTTGCGGAGAAGAAACACTTCGCCGCTGTGACACAGCTTCTCGACGGGTTCCTTCAGACCCGGCCCGATCTTAAATCTGAGCGTTTCGCTGCTCACGCTATTGTTTTGTACGCCCAAGCGAATATGCTTGACCACTCTTTACGGATGTTTCGTGAGCTGGAACAGTTAGAGATCCCTAGAACGATTAAATCCTTAAATGCTCTTCTTTTTGCGTGCTTAGTGGTGAAGGATTACAAGGAAGCAAAACGAGTTTACATGGAGATGCCTAAGATGTATGGCATTGAACCTGACCTTGAAACTTATAACCGTATGATCAAAGTGTTTTCTGAATCAGGTTCGACAAGTTCATCATACTCCATTGTAGCAGAGATGGAGAGGAAGGGGATAAAACCTACAGCTTCTAGTTTTGGGCTCATGATTTCTGGTTTTTACCAGGAGGATAAGTATGATGATGTTGGTAAAGTGTTGAGGATGATGAAAGAGCGTGGAACTCATGTTGGTGTTTCTACATACAATATAAGGATTCAGAGTTTGTGCAAACGGAAGAAATCTGTAGAAGCAAAGGCTCTGCTTGATGGGATGTTATCTTCAGGGATGAAACCAAATTGTGTGACTTATTCTCACTTGATTCTTGGATTTTGCAATGAAGATAATTTGGATGAAGCCAAGAAGCTATTTAAGAGTATGGTAAACAGAGGATGCAAGCCTGATAGTGCATGTTACTTTACTCTCATATATTACTTGAGCAAAGGAGGGGATTTTGAAACGGCTTTGAATCTTTGTAAAGAGAGTATGGAGAAGAATTGGGTTCCAAGTTTCACTATCATGAAGTCACTCGTTACTGGTTTAGCAAAGGTTTCAAAGGTACAAGAGGCTAAGGAGCTTATTGCGTTAGTGAAGGAAAAGTTTACAAGAAATGTCGAGTTGTGGAATGAAATCGAAGCTGCATTACCTCAATGAAGAAGGAGCTACAACATTCTCAGATTACTATTTTAAAGCAATTTCTAAAAATTGAGAATTTGTCTCTCTTCAGGTGAATTCTTTGCTTGTGTCAGCCATGAATAAGTTACTGAAAGTTCTTAGCTACTGTACATTAAGCTATCTTCTTAGATGATAGTACTCTTTTGAGCATCCTAGTAGCTATAATCTGATGATTCTGTGTTGTATTGGTCTTTGCTAGATTTTTCAACTTTTCTAGCCTCCAAATTCTGCTACTTTTTTCAGAACTTATAAAGAAAAAGTCATGAACTCGTTACAGGAACAAGTCTTCTTCACTCACTTTGAACATATGTTACAGGTTTCATTGATCAATTTTAGCCTGTGTTAGTGGTTAAATCATGTCATATATATATATATAAATATGTTTATGTTTATGTGTATATCTGAAATTTTTTAATTGATGTCGTCCTATGTTTATATAATATAGTATATGATGACAATATAAAATCAAATTTAGCCTTACTACATGCTTACCACGAACTAGGTGTAACATGTAAGTAAAAAAATCAATGGATGATCGTTATTAAGAAGAGAAGACGCCTGGTTGGCTTCTTCTTCCAAATAGACCAACAGAAGAGAAACCCTAAAAATAAGAAGATTTCTTTTATCCAATTTGAGAAGATTCAACATGAGAAACTTCATATATAAACAGAAAAAACAAAACTTTGTGATTCTCCCCCAAATTCTTCTGCCATGCTACATTTTCCTGGGAAAGATTTGATCGTTCTTTCAGATTTATTTTGCCCAGAAAGGGTTTGGATCTGAAAGGAATCGAGAGACAAGATCAAATCTTTCCTTGGTGTTATTTAAAAGAGTTTTGTATTTTTATCAAGAAAATGATGAAGCTTTGTCCTTGTTTCATTAATCCTCATCATCTTGGATCTAATTCTTCGCCTAGAGATTCATTTGATGAAGGTCTTACAGCTTACAGAGGCCATAGCCGTAAAATATTTGCTCTTTTTACATTTAGATCACACCGAAAAGGTTCCTTTTCTCTTTCTCTCTTCTTCATCCTAATGAATTTTGTAAATCATAGTTTGATTTCTGGGTTTGAAGAGAAGATATCTTTGTTATGAACAGGAAGCTGCAGGCAGAAATACATAACAGAAGAGATAAAGAAGTATGGTAACGCAAAGAACGGTGGCAAAGTCTTCAAATTCAAGGAACTAATTGCTTGTACAGACAATTTCAGTATGGATTGTATGGTTGGAGAAGGAGGTTTCGGAAGAGTTTACAAAGGGTTCCTAGAAAGTGTTAATCAGGTTCTCTTCAATCTCTCTTAATTTGAACAACATTGCTCATTAGATTTCTTCGAATTTCGATCTTTAAATGATGAAAAAAAGTTCAGGTGGTAGCTGTAAAGAGGCTTGACCGCAATGGATTACAAGGAACAAGAGAGTTCTTTGCAGAAGTAATGGTTTTGAGTCTAGCTAGACATCCAAATCTTGTTAATCTCATTGGCTATTGCGTAGAAGATGATCAACGAGTTCTTGTTTACGAATTCATGCCCAATGGGTCCTTAGAAGATCATTTATTTGGTAACAACATTAACAAAAAAGTTCATCAATCATATAATAATCTCTCTGAATTCATCTAAAGCTTCAATCTTTATACAGACTTACCAGAAGCTAAACAATGTCTGGACTGGTTCACAAGAATGAGGATAGTATACGGTGCAGCTAAAGGGCTTGAGTACTTACACGATTACGCGAATCCTCCTGTGATCTACCGTGATTTCAAAGCTTCAAACATATTGTTACAAGCTGATTTCAGCTCAAAGTTATCAGATTTTGGATTAGCTAGACTTGGACCAACTGAAGGCAAAGATCATGTGTCCACTAGAGTCATGGGAACATATGGATACTGTGCTCCTGAGTATGCAATGACCGGTCAACTCACGGCGAAATCTGATGTTTATAGCTTTGGTGTTGTTCTCCTTGAGGTTATTTCAGGGAGAAGAACCATTGATGTTGATAGACCAACAGAAGAACAAAACTTGATAGCTTGGGTACATAAAACACATCAAAACTCTCTGGTCTTTAAATCTTAATGATTGATGTTTTTGTTGTTTGTTTAAAGAGATTGAAGTCTTTTTTGGGGTTTTGTAGGCAGATCCTTTGATAAGAGATAGGAGATTGTATTCACAGATTGTGGATCCAAAACTTGAAGGAAATTACCCTGTAAGAGGATTACATCAAGCTATAGCAATTGCAGCAATGTGTCTGCAAGAAGAAGCAGAAGCTCGGCCATTAATGGGAGATGTGGTTACAGCACTTGAGTTTCTAGCAAACCCTGTAGATATTGATGTTACTACTTCAACTACTACTCCTGCTTCTGTTACTCAGACAACATCAACATCATCTGATTCATGATCACTTCTCTAGTTACATCATATCTTTGAAATTAATTCTCTTTTTGTTAACTAAAATGTAACCTCTGTGAAGTTTTTTAGGGTTAGGGTTCGAAATCAATGGGATGCAAGATAACTTCTTTGTAATGTTGTGTAATATTGGGAGGGAATTATACAATGTGAAATTACATTAACTTCATTAATCTTATACAAGTTTTTTTTTTTTTTTAGCAAGTGAATTTTAATTTAAGAAATCACTCTTTTCTTGTAACTTTTTCAAAGATTAGAAGAAAATATAACTTTATTTATTTGTAGAAACAAAAATACTTTATTTTCTATTGTTTTTTTTTTCTCTATCCCGGGGACAAAAAAGGTGTATAATAAATTAAAAAAAAATGTTTTATTTTATTTTTCTCTATACATTAGGAAGATGACAAGTGTACCTGAGTTTACGATGAGAGGCAAGAGCTTTGTGAACTGCAACATCAACTCTTGAATTTTCTCTGAATAATTGATCATATAAAACACATATGAACTGAGATAGCTCTTCTTCTTCATCTTCCCATAAACTACAACACTTATCGTCACCATTTGTTTTCTCAAGATCACTGTCTTCCCAGTCACTTGTTTGGTTACGTGGTTCCATGTCTTCTCCTTCTGTTTCCTGGTCTTCTTCTTCGTCGTCTTCTTCTTCTCCGATCTCAAACTTGCCGTTTTCACCATTGTTGTACTCTAATGAACCTTGAGGTGCGATCAGAGGTGTCTCTTGTGGCTTAGCTGAAGGAGTGATTACAGCTTTGGCACCAGAATCTAAGAAGGCTTTAATTACAGCTGGTGTTGGTCCGAAAGTTCCTGAAAATAGGATTATTCTGTCTCTCCAGGCTCCTACCATCCAGCGAATATCATCAGGAGTTAAGTGTGTAGAAGGTACAGTTCTACGGAACATAAATGCGGCGATTTCTTGATCATTTTCCATTACCTGGTAAATGAAAATATCAGAAAAAAACACTCTGCTAAAGCTATGAAACTAATGTTGCTGGAAGTGAAAAGATATGTTTACTTGGGTTTGACGTCCGATGTAACGGTGGACTATAGTTCCAACTTGGAAGCATTTCTTGGTACGAACTAGATCCGAGATTGTGGAGATGTTGGAAAGAGCTGATGCGGCTTTTCGGCGATTAGTTTGCATAACTGATAAAATACTGAGTTTGACGCTCTGTAGAAACTTATCAGCGAGTTCTCCAGGCTCAGCAACCACAAACACATCATTTTGCCAACTACAGAAACCAGAAGGAAATGTATCAAGAACTAGAATCAACTTTAAGATGGACTAAGCTTAAGATGGAACCATTTGAGGTATGGTACTAACCTTAAGATGGAGCCATTTGAATCATTTTGAAGCGCTAGATGTAAAATTCCCACTTGAGGTAAGTTCTGTAACTTCTCATGCATCTGTCGTAATGGAAGAAGGAGTTTTCTTTGTCGTGGAGGAGATGATGGAGGCGTTGAAACCGTCTTTCCAGGATGTCTCCCGTCTAAGCTAAGTGGTGGGACCATGTCGATCCGGTTAAACTTATGTGGACCAAGATCAGGACTGAAGAGGAGGGGGCTTGAAGGGAAGCTTCCGGTTATTAGAGGAGAGTTAAAAGGTGTGGGAAAAGCAGTTCCTGGAGATGGTTTTAGGCTTCCCGGAGAAGTATCTAATGAGTATAACTTTATTCCATTGCTTAAACAAAATGATTCAAGTGCACGAGCATGATGCTTTAATCTCCCAACGTCTGGACTATGTTGAGCCTCGACGAGCAGAACATTACGTCTCCAGCCTAGAGAAGGGCTGTTCTCTACTGTTCAGGAAAATATGATAAGTTTCATAGGAGACTAGTTTGAGAAGGGTTTTGTAAAAAGAAACTCAAAATCAGAACTTTGAAATGGATACCTGTGCCGTTTGGTATCTTTCCATTCATATATCTCGGTTTCAAATTCTCACACCATTTCTCATCGTTTTGGAAGGGAAGTGTTAATCTCTCGCATGCACTTTTAATAATTTGGGAATTACTTTGAATGTATTCGTCAACTGCAGCTTCCAATTTCAACCAGATCGCTGGATCAGTCTCATCCAACTCCATTCCACATCGTTCATCAACTGCATTGACCAAAGTGAAACTTAACTGGTTTTTTTAAGTCATAATGATAGTTATAGCATGGATGAGAACACAAGATTTTAAAAGTATTCAAGACGAGCTTTCGCTGGTCGTAAACACTGTTTCTATTACCTGGATTAAAGCGAAAATATTGTATCTCCGGCAACAAAGGGAGCAATGTGCTTAAGGCTTCTTCAACCCGTTCCACGGAGCATGCACTTTCAATCAGTACTTGTCCAGTGTCTAAATAACGCCATCCGCCTTTTCGTACCTACGTGGGAGTAAGTAAAATCCACAGGACATATAATTAGCTGTACTTTGTCCATCATATGCACACTCCAGAGGTTTTATCATATTAACATAGCTTTTCAGTTCACAATTTGACTATTTGTAATTCGCATATGCACTCACAACTTCGTTATTTTCATTTCAAAAGTACAAGAGAAAAATTTGAATTACCCTTGTTGGTACAGAGCCAGAGCCAATAGAAACCAAGCAGTCAATTTTTGTGTCAGGCCATAGAAGTTGTGCTTCTCTGATGGCGAAGATCGTAGGATTGTTTGCCACTATTGCACCATCTTGCCAGCGGTATGCACCTTAAGTGATTTGAAAACGAAACAGAGATTATAAACATCAACATAAAAGCTTACCAGGAAATCTAAAGGCTAGGGATAGAGAAGAAAGAAGGTAAGTTTGTACCAACTGAGAAATCATCAAGATAATATGGAGCAGCTGAAGATGCTCGAATCGCTTGCCAAACCTGATGCTTACAACTTCCCATAAATGCACTTTGCTTGTAATATCCAGCTTGATCACTGACACTTGATGAAGTTAATGTACTTCCTCCTGAATTATCTGAAAATGCATATGACATTTCTGGGGTTCCAACAGAATACTGCAAATGGAAATGAGAGAAAATGATATATCAAAACTAGAGATCGGCAACTACAACTGGTAAACCCTTCCTTTATGAAAAAAGAGAACAGAGAATTAACCAAAAGCAAGAAGTGAAGTGTTAACCTGGTAGTTCCGGAATATAAATGGCTGTGCAGGCATCACACTAACCAGAGTCGATACGACAAAGACTTTTGGAACATTTTTCACAGCTGATTCTATTAGTAAATCCCCATCCTCATCAGCACACATTTCTTTTAATAATCGCTCAAACTCGAGGGCACTGTGCTGCAAGACAATATCTATATTATAGACCCAATTACAAGTCATTTTATGATTTTTTTGGCCATATCTTTATAAGTCCTAACTCCATATGCATAATACATTAGTCCTTGATTCTATGCTGCTATAAGAGGAACCAATAAAGGATAGACCAAAGCAACTATATATACCTTGGATCCATGGACAACAACTCTGAAACTTTGCGATGAACTTTTATATAGTTGATCTAACTTTTCCCGCCAACTTGCAGCTTCATTGTCTTTTGGGACAGGTTCAGCAAAGACAAGCTTACCTAGAGAAAAATCATCAGCAGTAAAGTCCAAAATCGAAAAGTAAAAAATGTTGTAGAGCTCAAAGGGAGTTTTAGTCACCTAGATTCTTGTAAATCTCTTCGCATTCCTCCAGTGTCATAAGCTTGACACCAAGGGCAATAGCAAGCATCCCTCCTGTTGATGTGCCACATATAAGGTCGAACAGTTCGTGTATACGCTTGCCACTTCCCTTCTCAATTTCTTTAAGAATCTGCACCGTTGCAAGACCTTTCATTCCACCTCCATCCATGGTGAGAATTCGCAGGCCTTGTTTTGGTACTTGCCTGCCTTTTATGGAACGTCGCAGAATTTCGTTTTCTCCTGTCAAAAGTAGAATGTATTAATTCCCTACTACCTTGTTAGCAAAGAATGACTACTAGCTACATAAGAAACACACCAAGAATGGCCAAAGCTCGAGCTGCAGCTTTATTAACTCGTGGTTCAGGTGTTACAGTCAATCGCATTAGTAACTCCCTCAAACTCTCAGATGTAACCAAAACACGACGATTTTCCAAGTAGAAGGCCAAGTTTCCAACTGCTAGTAACGCCTGTCTTTGAACCTAAATAAAGTGGAGCTCAGTCAAAGAAGCTGAAGGCTTTTCTTATTAAGGGGGCAAAAATGCTATATCTTACTTCAGGATTCTTATGAGCACACAACGATTTTAAGGCCTTTAGCATATCCTTGGTAAGCATCTTTTGAGCAACGGAATCAGATACAAAAGCTAAGGTGACCACGACTTGTAGCACGGATATCACTTCTTCTGGGGCAGAGGATTTCAATACAGTTTCAGTTGGCTTCATAATATCACATTTCATCAGCTGCATTGCTACACCAATATCTTGAGCAAGAGATGATAAAGCAACACATGCTTGCTCAACCTATCAAACCAGTAGTTATAGTGATTGTTTCCAAAATAAAGTCTGAATTTTTTTTTTCTACTCAGAGCATAGAACAAAAACCAACGTACCACATGGCGATTGTCACTAGTTATCATACTTATAAGCTGCCTCACTGCATTTTCATCTTTGCCAATAACAGCTCGATTTCCTTCATCTTGCATTATCTTCACCAATGCAGATGCTAGCAGAGGATGATGACAAGACGAAGAACGGAATATAAGAGGAGAAAAGGCACTCAGCTTGTGTCTAGATGCCCCAAAGTAGGACGTATTTTCTGTCTGCCATCATGGAAATCCACCCTTCAGCATAAACCTTAATTATCTACGAGATGAAAAATTGCAGACTGCTCGTGTGATGAATTTTCTTCTTACCTCTATCTGCACATTTACTGATCTTAAATTCTCATCGGCCACAATTCTGATATTAACAAGAGACAAGTGGCGAAGCTGATGCAAGGGTAAAATTTCTGGAAGGAACTCAAGGGGGTTGCCAAAAAGTCTCAGTGTACGCAACTCAGTCATTGCCCTACAGTTAAATTGAAAGACTAGTCAGCTTCCTAAGCAATAACTAAATTCAAAGAAAAGAAGGGCCAAATAATAATATCTTTCCGCTGCCATAATGACCTGAAATCAAGAAGAGGCCGGACGAGTTTATTGTGTTCCAATGACAATTCAACAAGATGTACGCACTGTCTTAGTTCCACTGCACAAGAGTTTCGACCAACGTAAGACATACCAAGCAGCTGAAAGTGATAGGGACTCCTACATATTTTACTTGCTTCATGAAGATGCGATAACAATTATAAACAATTTCAAAGTTCAGCTCACCTGGAACAGAAGCAAGCATGTTATTGTCTACTCTGAGAATTTTGAGGTTTTTCAGCTGCCCTAGCTCGGGTGGCAAAACTGTAAGTTTATTGTTCTCAAGGCATAGCTTCTCAAGAAGAGGCAACCCGGCCACTTCAACTGGCATTACCTGCCCAAGTTTGTAAAGGCTTATTAAATGGATGAGCAGAACCCAAGTCGAAAAGCTGTAAAATTTTGAACAAAATCTTGAGACAATTAGTTAAAATACATCCATGAACAAGCTATACGCAGCAGATCCCTCACTTGCTATCGAGATAAGATATTTTTTAATCAAGTTTTGATGCTTTTCTCCACTTTCTTCTTGGGTTCAAGAAAACTTTACCAATAAACCACAGCCACGTAGACTTAGCGAGGTGACAGTCTTCCAGTGTTCGCCACAAGAAGATACTGCATCGATAGCAGGCGCGGGAATGGCCGGAGGCATCATACCAGACCGCATCAGCCTTATCAAGATGCCGACACCGTCATTCTGCTGACCCGAGCCAGCCGCTTTCAACAATGTAACTCCTCGCAATGGCTCCCTGCGTTTCTCAACTCTCATCTCTACCCCTACATTCTCTCCATCCTTCTCGCCCTCTCCTTCCTCACCATCCTTTACCCTAAATTCAACAACCACTGTGTCATGCGGCACCGGTAAAGCCACCATCAGTTGCGATTCCAGTCTCAACGCCACCTGATCCTCCGCATCCCCCGCAGTCCAATCTAAATCAATCCGAAACCCTAATTCCGGATCCTGTATCGTTGATGCCATCGACGACGAAGACGTCATCGACGATGGAGATCCCAACGGGGACGCCAACGACAATCGCTCGGAATCGTCATTTAGATCATCCGCACCGTAGCTCAAACTCAGACGGAAACTCTCGGATGACCTCTTCCACCCCAATCCCCACGACATCTCGACGATCTCCGACCGCAGAGCCCCGCCGGCGGTGTAATCACAACCAGAGAAACTCGATCCAGAGCGGAAATCCTGGATCGGCTAATGGAGATTCAGATGATCAAAAACTGAATTACAAAATGCAAATAGTATCAATGGTTAAAGAATCAGAAGAGAAAACTCTTTCTCTTTGCATTAAACTGTGATTTGCTTCCGTTTCTAATCGGCGCCAGATACTCGTCAATTGGTACGGTAATATCCACGGGATGCTTAGCAACGACGCCGTTTCAGACGACTCAAAACGACAACGTTTCATACGCTGGAGAATAATAATACACATATCCTCTATTAAATACTTTTTTTTACTTAATTATGTTGTCTTTTTTTAATATACATTATTGAAAAAACTACATGATTTTTCAAGAATTTTAACTACAGGAAATTTTAAAAATAAAGATAATATATTACCATTTTTAATGATTTTTTTTTTCAAAAAATTAATTTTCAAAAAATGTGTAAACTTTGAAAAAGTTGAATAATAATTTTTTTTCCCAAAAAAGTGAAAGTATTATTAGACTTATATTCTTTTTAATGAAAAAAAATCAAAGAATGAAAATCAGTAATAATGTTGTAATCCATCAATTATTCAAATGTCATAAAACAAAAAATGATATACCAAAAATTTATGGCAAGGTTAAATATTAATTGACAATAAATAGAACAATGCATAACACTTAAATTTGATATAATAAGTGGAATTCCAACAAAATACAAAGTATCCAACCACAAAACCACATATATATATCACCAAATAAAAACGAACCAAAAATCACCAATTAATTCAATCTAGATACATCACAAGCTTTTATAGAGCGATGAGAGGTTTGATACCATTATTCAACATAAATTATTGAAATTTTTGGAATTTGAAAACTATGTATAATCTTATATCTAATAATATCTTGTTTTGGTGTGTTCTTGAATGAAGTTCTTGTACCAAGAAGCTGATTGTTTTGGTGTTCTTTTAAGTGTTGTATAATCCACGTGGAATAATCCAAATCTAAGTGTGTAACCATATAACCACTCAAAATTATCTAATAATGACCATGCAAAATAACCCTTCACATTTACTCCATCCCTACAATATTTAATCACAATTTATAATATTATAAATTAAAAAAATTGTTAAATCAAAACTTATAATATGTATAAATATATATACCTTATTGCTGATTTTAATGCATCCAAGTATCCGTTCAGATATTGTATCCTTTTTGTATCATTTATAAGTTTTTCGACCGTTGTATCGTTTGTTTCCAAATCTCCATAACCTGCAAAACAAAACATTATATTATATGCATTGGTGATATATACATTACTAATAAAAATTACTTTTTTTTTTAAATGTCGTTTTAGAATTTTACACACAATTTAATGAATTTTATAATTTTTCTAAAATAGTCACATTGATTATAAATATTTACCAAATTTATTATAATAATTTTTTTTACATTTATTGATCAAAGGCATAACTTGTGTTACTTATATAAATTACCCTGAAACCTAAAACAAAAAAAATAATCTAAAACAGCTTTTAAAAAAAACGGAGAGAGTATTAATAATTGGATATATAATCGTACCGTTTTCGGTTATGAACATTGGTATATTTGGATACCTATTATTTAGATAATTCAACATTTTTCGGAATCCTTCGGGATGAATGTGTTGCCAAATCACATCAGTCTATCATATTCAAGCGGAAAAAAAAATATAATGTTATATTCGTAAATATAACAACAAAAAAAATTATTAAAATGTTCTTACAAGTTCTCCGATGGTTTCATTGCCTCTCCGGTCTAATTTAACGGCGAACCCTCCGGCTTTAGAAGATCCATCTCCGGTATTACAAGCAGAGATTAAACAATCTTGAATAAAGTAACTTGTGTAGTGATTGATCCCTATGAAATCTAATCTTGAGTTCTTTAAAATTTCAACTTCTTTATTAGTAAACCGGGGTAAGGCCGGTCCAAGTATTTTCACCATTTCTTCCGGATATTTACCGTATATAACCGGGTCCAAAATCCTAGCATTTCAAATACACAATACATAAGACAATTATATATTTATATGAATTATTTGTAAAATATTTGTAATGGTTAGAATTAAAGTACCAATTTGAGTAAAATGATTGAGCTCTCTCTGTAGCTTCTTTATCAGCAATTGAATCACTAACCGGTTCAAACCATGATGTTTGTACCACAACTCCAATACTTCCCTTTTGCACTTTCTAAAAATGTAAACATAATAATATTTTGAAATCTTGATTGATAAAATAGACCATGAAGTACTTTGCCGATTTGGTGAAAAACCCTTAACTTTAAAATGAGTTTTTAAACTAAGAATTTTGATAACCGGGTTTTTTAAACCCTAAACCTTAATAACCAAACTTTTTAAACCGAAATCTTAAATTTAAACTTGAAATTATAGGATAATTAATCCAAATTTAGATGTTTTCCGCACTAATCCAAATTTAGGTTATTTGTTAAATTTGGAAATTATAGTTTAATTTTATGTTCAAAATTTAATTTTAATTAAAAAATTCCGATTTTTTTTTTAAATCCTGTTATCAAAGTTCAGGCTCTAAAAAAACAATCTTCAAAATTGAGAAGTTTTCTTTCAATAAATCAACAAAGTTCAAGTTTTATTTTACCATTTCCCTATATTTATAATATAATGTTTTTATTACCTGATATTTGGTTTTGTATATATGGACCGCTTTAGCATGTGCGAGGATTGTGTTATGTGCACCAATGAAAGGTTCAGTTTCAGAGTTTCCCTGAGTACAGTTACCGTACGGTAAGGAGCAGCGGGACGGTGGAAATGTACCAGTTAAGTAGCTCATAATTATTTGCTGGTTCGGTTCGTTTATTGTGATCCAATGTTTAACTCGATCTCCAAAATGTTTAAAACATGTATCGGCCATGTACGCAAAATCAGTCCTATTTAATAAATTCACAAAAAAAAAATGAAATTAGAGTTTAAATTGAACCGGACCTAAACTAAACCGGATTTTGATGTAAATTACTCACTGCATCTGAGGGCTTAACCAGCTTTGAAACCGGTTCTCCAGTTCTTGTGGATAATCTAAATGGTTTAGTGTTACAAATGGTATAATCCCTGTAAATAATTTACAGATTAAATTATATTTGTAATTTTTTTAAAATTAAATAAAAATTAATTACCTTTAAGGATGAGGGCATCAATTAATTTGTTGTAATATCTTATTCCTGAATAATTAATACGTCCAAAACTCCCTTCTGTCTCCCCAATTAAAAAAAAAACTTTGGTTATTTAATGACCAATTTTTTTATATATATAGAAATAGAACGTTGAAAGAATATCTTTATAATAAAAAAAAATCTGACTTGGAAATATTACTAGTTCTTAACGCAAATAAATATTCCAATAAAAAAGAAAAACTTACTGGGTAAAATTCTAGACCAAGAAATTGAGAATCTGTAACTGTTGACTCCAAGAAAATTCATTAATTCAATGTCCTCCTGTAATCACATATACAATTTAAAAATTAATAAAGTTTTTTATATATAGAAAAGAAAATATAAATTGTTATTAGAAACATATTCAACCATAAATCTATGGTACTGATCCACAGCCATGTCTCCGTTGTCCGCATCACTTATTTTCCCTGAAATTTGATATATGTATATATATTTATATATGAATCTTTTTCAATAAAATAGAATATTCATGACAATAAAAAAAATACGATAGAATTTACATATACACACGTATATGTAAATTCTAGGCATAGACTTATACGTTATACCCATGAGATTAATTCTTCTAATCTAGCAATTTAAACTCTTATCTAAACCGAATCAAACCAAACAATAATTAAATAAATTGCTTACCAGGGAATTGATGAGTAAATGTATCCCAATTGTTCAAACCTTTTCCTTCTGCCAAGAACGCACCTTCGTACTATTTACATACAAAAATATTAATTTAGTCCAAAAAAAACTTAAAATTAAAATCATTAACATACATTAATAATGTTAATACAAAATAAAAAAAATAAGAACTCCAAAAATTACCTGATAAGCAGAAGAAGCTGTACCAAATAAAAAATCAGAAGAAAATGGAGATGATGAATGTTCTAAAATATTTTCTGAATAATTTTTATTAAGACGTGAACTATAAACTTCACATATGGAACTTTGTAATAATATGACCAAAATCACAAAAATTGCTGAAATTTCCATATTTTTTGTTGCTTTTTTGTGTGTGTGTTTTTTTGTCTTCTAAGAGTTTGCATAGTCTCGTCTATATATAGATGATAAAAACATTTATCAAAATGAGACCTTGTCACGTTTACAAAGTAAATATATATTATTTTAAGGTATTTAATTTAAGTTTTATATGTAACTAGATAATGATGGACAAAAACTAATACTAATCTCAATATTCCTACAAATTAAATATTGATGTTTTTCTTTCGAAAGTGAATTTTTCAACTATTGACCAGATGTTTAACATAATATTTTAAAATTACATATATGTAAATAAAAGTCAATTTGTGATGTCGAAAGTGAATCTTTAACTACTGAAAAGATATTTAATATAGTATAGTTTTTTCTTTAATGTAGTTACAATTACAATACGATTTCTAGTCTTGAAAATGAATCTTTAATTATTGAATAACCGTTCAACATTTTTGTTTTCCCCAAGTAAAATTATAATTAAAACTCAATGTTTTTTTAAGTAAAATTATAATTAATATTTAATGTTTGGTCTCAATTATAAATCTTCGACCATTCAATAATCGTTTAGGGACGAAGAGAAATAATCAACGGAGAAGACATCAAGTTTTTTTGTAAACCTATCGAACTGCGCAACCACGCAACTTTTTATTAGTGTTTTATTGATTTTATTATGTTATTTAACTCATTATAAAATTGCCCTCAAAGTTTTAAATTTAATATTCACGCCTAAATATATATCCATGTTAAATTCAATCTAAAAAAATTACATATTCTTTATGATTTTCTATTGTATGTTTTAAAATTTTGTCTAAACGGTATTTATCATTTAAATATTTTATTAATACCCGAGAAAATTTCAATATAAATTTTATATGAAAAGGAGGAAAGAAAAATTCAAGGCATTAATGAGAAAAAACAAATTAATAAAGCTTTAATTAATTAAAATAAATAGTAAGTAAAGAGGTTGACTTCCTTTACCTTTCATCTAATAAAAAAAAAATAAAAAGATATTTTTTTGGCGAGGAGACTAATGGAATTGATCACCCCCACGTAATAATGTAAATGTATTTATTATATATGTCATGGTTCATGTTTATTCTTTTTCTTTAGAATATTTATTAATCAAAGACTTAACTAATTTACGCGTTAATTAAAGTCGTTAAACGGTGTCACTTTGACCAAAGATTGCCTTTTTGTTCAATTCGACGGTTAGGATCGAATTTTAGTACGGATCTAGCCTCATTAGTCCATCACACGTAACTAACTAACTCAAAACAATTATGGATAAAACAAAAAAAAAACAATTTTGAAAAGTCATGAAATTTGTAAGTAATTTTAGTTTTTAGCTAATTTTAAATATTAATAGTTTGTATTAATTTTGGTTTTGATTTGGTTTATGTTATTTTAATAAATAATTAACTAAGTTAATATCATGCATTTTGATGAGAATAACTAAATATATTTTTAATTTTACCTTTAAAATAATTATTTTTAATAAATTTTGAGTAAATCATTTTGGTTGGTTCGTTTATACTAAATTTTGGTTTTGGTTTAGATTATACTATTTCATATAAAAAAATTTCATCATCTGTTCAAAATAAAATTTAACTCATTTAAATTTGAAAATTTTTGGTTCTTCCAATTTGATTTAATTTTTTGTTCATCCTTAATTTTTGTTATTTAAATCTTTTGAGGTCAGTTTAACATAAACTCCAGTATTATATATATAGTTTCATTTGCTTCACAAACTTGTATTTTTAATTAACATCTCATTAAATCTAATGGACCAACACAGAACCTAATTAACTCCTCTGTATTCATAGAAGCACTGCTTTTAATGTAAAATCAAATATTAAATCAAATACATTTCTTTTCATTTAATTGCGTACATGCATAATAAATTCTCCTACAACAATTTTGCTTTAACATAATAAATATACAAAACACAAAAGCACATTGAACATTTAACAAATGATAATAAATTATTAATAATTGGTAAAATATTAAATAAATAATTAAATGCAATTCATCAATTATCTATGAGATCTTTTGTAGTCTTGTGTTCTTGAATGAAGTTTTTGTACCAATAAGCTGATTGCTTTGGTGTTCTTTTAAGTGTTGTATAATCCACGTGGAATAATCCAAATCTAAGTGTGTAACCATACAACCACTCAAAATTATCTAATAATGACCATGCAAAATAACCCTTCACATTTACTCCATCCCTAACCACAACAAAAAAAAATACATTATAATAGTATAAATTAAAATTTTATATATATTTAAAAGTATAATAATATAAACTACGCAAACAAAAAAAATCACATTTATATTTACCTCATTGCTGCTTTCATTGCATCTAAGTATCCGTTGAGATATTGTACTCTCTTCGTATCATTTATAAGTTTTTCGACCGTCGTATCACTTTTTTCCAAATCTCCATAACCTAAAATCCATCAAATACAAAACCTTCAACATACGTTTCAAAATCTTAACTCAATTTTCTGGTTTAATTTTGAATTTTTTAATACCATTTTCGGTTATGAACAACGGTACATTCGGATACCGATCTTTTAGGTAATTCAACATTTTCCTGAATCCTTCCGGATCAATATGCTGCCATGTTACATCGGTCTAAAATACAAAAAAGAAAAATTAGATCTTTAAGGATATTAGAAAATATATGGGATGGTGGCGAAAAAAACCCCTAAACTATCTGTTTTTGCAAAACAGATCTTGGACTATCAAATCGCCGAAAAAACCACTAAATTTTGGGTTTTTGGTGAAAAAACTCTAAACTTTGTAGTATTGCCTTACGGGTCTTAAAAAAAGACTTACAAGTTCTCCAATGGTGGTATTGCCTTTCCGGTCTAATTTAAGTGCAAATCCTTCAACTTTAGAAGCTCCATCTCCAGAATTACAAGCAACAACCAAACAATCTTGAATATAATAACTTGTATAATGATTAATTCCTATAAAATCCGATTTTGATTTCTTTAAACTCTTCAAATCATTGCCCGAAAATCGCGGTAAGGCTGATCCAAGTATGTTAACCATCTCTTGTGGATATCTACCGTATATAACCGGGTCCAAAATCCTAATATTTCAAATACACAATACATAAGAGAACAATATAATATATGAATCATATATAACATTTTTGTAATTGTTAGAGTTAAAATACCAATTTGAGTAAAATGATTGAGCTCTCTCTGCAGCTTCTTTATCAGCAATTGAATCACTAACCGGTTCAAACCATGATGTTTGTACCACAATTCCAATGCTTCCCTTTTGCTCTTTCTAAATATATATCATCATATTCATGTAAATATCACTTTTGATAAAATTTTGAAATCTTGGTTGATAAAATAGACCATGAATTTCGTCGATTTTGTGAGAAACCCCCTAACTTTTAAAATGGTTTTTTAAACCTTAAACTTTCATAACCGGATTTTTAAACCATAAATCTTAATAGCCTAACTTTTTAAACCAAAATCTCAAATTTAAAATTGAAATTATAGTATAATTAATCCGAATTTGGATTATATTTTGTTATTAAATTTTGAATTATGTTTTAATTTTATATTCAAAATTTAATTTTAGTTAAAAAAATCCAATAAAATTTTAACAACCTAGTTATCAAAGTAGGGGGTCTAAAAAATCATTCTCAAAATTGAGAAGTTTTTTCACTAAATCGGCAAAATTCAAGTTTTATTTTACCATTTCCCTATATTTAATGTATAATATAATATTTTTATTACCTTATATTTGGTTTTGTATAAATGGACCGCTTTAGCATGTGCGAGGATTGTGTTATGTGCAGCAATGAAAGGTTCGATTTCGGTGTTTCCTTGAGTACAGTTTCCGTACGGTGACGAGCAACGTGACGGTGGAAATAAACCCTTTGTATATCCCAATATTATTTGTTGGTTCGGTTCATTAATCGTAAACCAATGTTTAACTCGATCTCCAAAATGTTTGAAACATATATCAGCCAAGTGCTCGAATTCGTTCCTATAAAAAAAATATTTAAGGTTAATTTTGGTTTAGTTTGAATTAATTTTGGTTTAATTTGAATTAATTTTGGTTTAAACCACTTACTGCATCTCGGGGCTTAACCAACTCTTAAACCGGTCTTCTAACTCTTGAGGATAGTCAAAGTGGTTCAACGTTACAAATGGTTTGATCCCTGAAAATATTTAATTTTTTTTCTGGATATTAGTTTTTGAATTAAAAAAGGTATAATTAAAAAATGAAATTGAAGATTACCTTTCTTTATCAGAGCATCGATTAAAGTGTTGTAATATTTTATTCCTAAGTGGTTAATATCTCCAGATTTCCCTTCTGTTTTTTTTTTACAATTAACATAAATAGTTTAATTTTAGCTGTAAATTTGAAATAATCGAAAAATAATAATTTTATAAGAGAAGAATCATGTACTTGGTAAGATTCTAGACCAGGAAATCGAGAATCTGTAACTGTTGACTCCAAGGAAATTCATTAATTTGGTATCTTCCTGCAATTATATAAAGTAGATAATTATTATAATTTATAATGAATTTAATCATATTATTTAGGAATAAAATATTTTAAGAATAAAATATTAAACCATAAATCGATGATATTGGTCCACAGCTAAATCTCCATTGCCTTGCCCAATTATTTTCCCTGCATTTTCCCAAATATATAATTGTCAACTTTGTGGTCCACACGTGGAAAACAAAAAAAAACTAAAAATGTAACGGTAAGAAAACAAAAATGTAATTTGAATTTTTAAATGAACAGAAAAATTTAATTTAAAAATATATTTGAGAAATTAAACCTAAACAAAATCTCAAGCGAATATGATTAATTAATCTCATTAATCTAAGCCACCTAAAAAAATCTACTTTATTCATGAATTTTTAATAAACCCACCCACGCCTACTAACTGAACCGGAAATAACCGAATAAAACCAAGCAATAAATTACGTACCGGGATATTCATGGGTGAAATTATCCCAATTGTTTAAACCTTTTCCATCCGTTGAGAACGCACCTTCATACTATTTACATTAAAAAAAACCCAAAATTAAAATAGTTTTTTCCTCCATAAATGAATTAAAATTTGATTTACAACTTTTAAAATCCAATTAATCAAAACAAATCGGGAAAATTGCAAAAATACATTTTTTTTTATAAGAAATTTGCAAATATACACAAATCCATGAATGTATACAAAAAATATCCTTATTTTTATCATTTGTGTATTTGAACAAATACACAAATCCTCAAAATTTGCAAAAATACACTTTTTATGAGAAATTTGCAAATATACACAAATCCATTGAAGCATGCTAATAATATCTCCATTTCTATCATTTGTATATTTTCACAAATACATCTCTGGAAAAAAATATATTTCACAAATCCTTAAAATTTGCAAAAATACACCTTTTTATGAGAAAAATGCAAATCAATTACAGGAAAAAAAAGTACCTGGTATGCAGAAGAAGCAGTACCGAAGAAGAAATCAGAAGGAAAAGGAGAAGATGAATCTTTTGAAGAAATTAGACGAAGACATGAACTGTGAATAGTAAACAACAATAAGATAACTACAAAATTGACCAAAGTCTCCATTTTTTTTGTTTTGTCTTTTGAAGTTTGTTTTGTTTGAACAAAAAATTAGGTGTAGAGAGTTTCTTATCTCAAGGTATATATTTATAAGAAAAAAAGAACATGGAATTGTTGATGTACTTTATTGAAATTTGGTGTTTAGTCTTATCCATTTTTTAATTAAATTCAATTTCCACCTACTAATAATATATTATAAAAATACATATATCAATTTCTTCGAAATTATAGGCTATCAACTTTCATATTACAATATTATAAAATTTACAACTTTAGACTTTATGGTCTATAATTGTGTGGGGTAATCTTAAAAGACTAAATAAGTTTTATGTTTACATCGAATATTGTAATTAATTTTTTTTTTGTAAGTTATATGGATCAACCGGTCATGTTATCTATTATATGAATTGTTTTATATTAATATATATATATATATATATATATTAAA
>ASZG01036167.1:0-25186 GCA_000411095.1 Aethionema arabicum
TTTTAAGTATAGAATATTTTTTAAAATTTTTAATTGATTGTTTTGAGAATTCATAATTTTAGGATATTTATTAATTTAAATAAAATAAATAAATTATTTTGAAACAAAAATTCAATCTAAAAATTAAATTTTAACACGGATGAAATAGTATTTTATTTGTAATTGTTATTCGTAAAATCATTACTAAAATTGTGTATTTGTATTTAAATTTTGATTGTTTATTGGTAAAAAATAGCTTAAGCATGATCTGTTACATCTCAAAAAAAAAATTATATTTTATTGAGACAATAATTTAATTTTATTAGTCGCTTGTAAACATAGTTGTATTATTTAAATAACAATACTTGAATTTTATCTAATCTAGTAAATACATTTTACAATTGTCTGCTTTGAATATACTAAAAGAAGTATTTGCATTTTTCGAATTACATAATTAATTTTACTTTTAATTATATTATTTGCGGGTAAAAACTATATATTATATAACAATTTTTGTACCTACTCGTCATCGTTTTCTCTTCAAATATTCAATATATTATATTAAAGAATCTACGTGATCACATGTAGTCACGTCTAAACCTTCTCTTTTTCAAAACCTTATATATATATAATATAACTCTTTTGAATTTAGATTATAAAATTAGATTATAAATTTATAATATATATATTCTAGAAAGTTTGAATTTGAATATTGAAAAAATAGGTATTACTCTATTGTTTATATGTTCTAGAGCTAAGGATTTTTCTACAACTATTTGAAAAAAATAGAAAAACGTACATATCATAAAAATTGACACGAAAATCCATATCAAATATTGGGTTTTATTGTAAATATTTCATTTAAATAGATTGTGGTGAAATGAATCCTAATTTATTTTGTTTTGGTGTGAATAACCTTAACTTTTTAATTTAGTTTTTAAATTCAAATTTTCTCCAATTTAGTTTTTTAACCGTTCTGACAATGAACCGTTAGCTTTCGCGAAATTTTTTAATTTATCAAAACGATGTGTTTAGCTAAATAGACTAAAAAACACTTTTGTAACTTTAAATCGTAATTTTACGTGAAAATCATCCATTTTCGCTCTTTGTCTTTGTATAAATCAAACAATTTTACAAATCCATATTTCTCTCTTCATTCTTTACAAAAATGTTTTTTTTTGGTTTTGTTTTTTTATCTATTTAGCTAAACGCACCATTTTGATAATAAATAAGAATTTTCACGAAAATTAACAGTTCATTGACGGAAGATTAAAAATCAAATTGGAAAATGTTAGAATTTTAAAAACTAAATTAAAAGTTTAAGAATTTTTGTATCAAAATGAGATAGGTTGGACCGTTGGAATATTCCACCATGATCCCATATTTAAACTAGTTTCTCACCTTTCATTTATTGGGCCTTGATATATGGGCCGTGTCTTAATAATTGGGCCTTAACAAAAAGGCCCACGCTATATATACTTAAATCGTCTCTTTGTTAGATCTTCTTTCTTCCGCTGAGATTACAGAGAAGAGAGAAGAGAGATGAAGCCGATGCAACTGGATATGTTAGCGGAGATGGATGATGCTGGTTCTTCGATGGCCATGGATGTGGATGACATTGAAGCTATGGAGATCTTTGGCGAAGGAGGACTTATCTCCTCTGAGAGCAAGCTAGCTGATGCAGATTTCTTCAATAGCTTCGAAGATGATTTCGACGACACTGATATCAATTGATCTGGTTGGTCTCCTTCTGCTTCTATTCCGTTCTTCACACGCGTTTCGATTTTACGTTGTTTCTGCGTGTCTATTGACGGGGAATTTCTGTGTATCTGGAAGAATCTGGAGTATCAGTGTATTAGGTATTCTCTGTTTGCAATTTTACGATGTAAGTACTGATCAAATCTCTCTCAACTATTAGCATGTTTGTTGATTTTTCTTTACTTTCTACGATTAGATTTCGAAGATTTCTTAGCTTAACCTTCAATTTGATTTGTGTGTTGTTGTGCTTTACCTGATTGAATTGAATTTAGAAAGGTTTAGGGTTAGAAACTGCAAAAAACAGAGACTCGATTTGTGGAAAAAGTTGCTGTGTTATTCAATGAAAGACTTGGGTTACTAAATAGCCATAGTGAATTGTACACTATCGACTAATCTAACAAACTAGAAGCTTATTTAGGTAATTGAAAACTAAATCCTAAAGACATGGACAACAATTCAACGAAACGATGACTGCTCCTTTTAGAGTCTTGGATATAGCTTGAATCTAATATCTTACAGTTTTGTTAATTTGCTATCTGATATTATTCTTATTCTTGAGATGAAGCTTGGCAAAGCTCTTATGGTGTTTCTCGTTGAATTTTGAGGTGTTTCTCGTTGAATTTGAGGTACCAAGATGTGTGTAGCCACTTGCCGCAAGCTTTGATTATAATTTAAGATAGAAATTCCCCTTGCATCTTGTTTTGGCTGTAGATATGAATATATGATGTCTTATTTGATGTTGATTTCGTGTATTTTCACAACCTAGTAGATTCATATAGACAGAGATATACTATTTGGTCAAGAATTTGTCACTCGAACGTCTGCTGAATTCTGCTGATTCTGATATATGCAATGCTAAGTATAATATTCCATAGCCGACTGAAAAAAATGTGATTTGGTATGAGAAACATGATATTCCAACCTAAAACCAATTGACCGGGATTGAAGTAACTCATCTGTTTTATATTTAATTCATTAATATTTGTCTTTTTCAATATGAAATTTTAATATGTCTCTTCGAGATGATGACTCTTTCGATATGGATTCTAACACTTGGTTCAGTTTCTTTATTATGCCTTATCTCTATCAATTTGCTAAGCCGTTAGGTCGTTGGTAGATGGATATATGTGTGGTTAAGTACAATAAAGTAGAAATAAAAGGCAGCTAGTGCATAAAGAGGTCATATATTTCATCATGGTCCTTTACTTTTGCTAAATTTCATAAGATTCTAGGTATGGGCATTCGGTTATCCGTTCGGTTCCGGTTCAGTATTTCCTGTTATCCGGTTCTTCAGTTCCATGATTATACGATCTGTTTGGTTTTTTAAAGATTTCGGTTCCTGTTTGGTTTGGGTTCAGATACTTGATAAGAAGATCCGAAAAATACCTGAAAAATGAAACAATTACTCGAAAAACCGAAGAAATATTTAAAAAACCGAAAAAATATCCAAAAAACCAAAAAAATATTCGAAAGCCCGAAAAAATATCTTAAAAAAGCAAGTATAGCTACTTCCGGGTACACAATGGATATCGATTTGGGTCTGGTTACTACCCGATATCCATGTATCCCAAATTTAAGATCTAATGGTTATTTTTCACCGGAATCAAAATTGAATCAAACTTTTTTGTTCAGTTCGGTTTTTTATTCTGGTTTCTCTAATCCTAGCTCTCGTCAGCATTTGGTAAGATGTACATTGATACCTAAACGTAAAAGACAAGATTTTGTGTTATCTTAGCACATGGCAAGTGTCCGAATATAGATGAGGAGAGGACAAAATTTTGAGGGTGACTCAACTCTTCAATGTTTGACCAAACAATTAGGGAGAATTCCCAACAAGGTCAGGACTTGGGGACCCTACCAAAAGTGACACGTGTAACGTCTACAGCATAAGTATCAATATCTTATATCTAGTTTAGGTTGGTCATCAGTTCAAGCCGTATGTTGCCTTGGTGGCGTCCGTGCCTTACCGCCCAGTGTTGAGTGATTGTTCGTGAGTTGTGCATTTTGGTTTGGTGTCTTGAACCTCGACTCGAGATAAAGTTCTAGCCCCGGTAAAGTCGGTTTCCAGTGAGAGTATTTGCGCTAATTATTGCGTTACGTGTCATTTAAATAAGTTTTTTTTAAATCATCAATTAGAATCATAAGTTCGGTCCAAATAGACAAATTGTTGCGTAATTATAGCATAATGGATCTGAATCCGGATGTCAGGGAATCGTAGGATTTATCACTAGTCTACGATGACATGGACACTTAAATATTAATTTTTTAAACGTATAATTCTAAAGTTTTTGATAAATCAATAGTTTCTTTGTATCCGGGATCAATCTACAATAATATTTTCTACCTCGTGAGAACGTAAATCATTTTTTCCATGTTTCGTGACTTCTGATTGGTTGTGGCTGTTACTGTGAGCTGTTACTGTTTAAATTAGACTGTTAAATGATTAGCTGTAATTTTTCATGATTGTAAGTTTATTTTTTTAAACAGTCACAAATCAGGTACTTTTGAAACTTTAGTGAAATTATGAAGAAAAATAAAAAACTTGGCTGGGAGAAAATTTAGGAGAAGTTATTTAGATACAGTCTGATGGGTGATTTTTTAGCTTTTATTGCTGTAAAAGCCAAAACAGCCCTCACAGCACTCTTACCAATCAGCCCCTTGTATCCGAATTTCTCTGTAAAATTTATGTGTTTTTCCAATACTTATGAATTTAGATTTTCTTTTTATGTTTTTTTAGTTAGTAGTAAAAATTAGTAATTAATAAACCGTAATACAAAACTACAAAAGAGAAAGGGGAGAGAAACAATAAAAGAGAAAATAATTTAGCACTTTTTAAACTGAATAAATTAAAATGATAAAACATGTAATATATCTAGGGGATTTGCAAAAATGCTTTTCTTCAAGTATTTTTTGTAAAAATACTCTAATCGTACATTTTTTGCAAAAATGCTCTAATATTATATACCCAACATTATAAGTGGTATACTCTCACATTTTATGAAAAATTTGCAAAAATATATTTAATTAGAGCATTTTGCATAATTAATTTTTAGAAAATTTCCTCATTTAAGTATTTTTTGCAAAAATATCATAACAATAGACCTAAGAATATAATTGGTAAACCCTATAAAAATGACACATTTACAAAAAATGCTTAAATTAGGGCATTTTAGATAATTCCTCGTTTATCTATCTATAACAAAATTCAATAAGTGTTCCTATATGTAGCTAAAAAAGAAATAGAATCGTTACTATACGAAGGGCATGAAGCATAGTGTCGGTTCGTATGGAAAAATGTGTCCTATTACTTATCTATTAAAGCTATTCAATTTGTCTTCTAACGTGAGACTCTCGACAATACAATTTTTTTTTTAAAGCAATGTCACTTCAATCTCGAAAAAAGGGCTACACCAAGTAAACCAAACTAATTAAATTGGTAAATCCGAGTAAACCAAATCAAACCAAACTAAAACATCTGGTTTAAATTGTCTTTTTACATTGTTTTCTTACAACAATCATCTTGCAGTATTGGTTCAAGTATTATATCGGTTATGCGGCAACAAAAATAATATATAGACTTTATATATTATTTATGTTTTAGTATTTTTTGTAAAACTATTATTTTTTTGCAAAAACATCAAAAATTTGATTTTTTTTTATGTTCTAATTTTTTTTTTCAAATCGTTCTATTTTTTATTAAAAAAATTACTCTATTATTTTTTTTACAAAAACATCAAAAAATTGATTTGTTTTTATATTCTAATTTTTTTCTTCAAATTGTTCTATTTTTTTAATTTTTTTAAAAAAAAATTATATGAAGTCCTATATTTAATGAGTCCGGATTGGTCATACGTTTCACCTCTCTATCTAAGCCAGTCATGTGTAAAATAAATAAATAACGAGATTAACCGAATCGAACCGGGTCAATAACCAAAATTGGGTATCTTTCAAATCCTAAGGGCATTTCCAATGGTTCCTTATTTTGAGGGAAAACATCAAAATATGAGAAAAATACTTCTCCAATAGTCCCTCAAAATGAGAGAAAAAAATGGAGGAGATAAAAAATCTTCTCAAATTTGAGGGGATACTATTCATCTCTTCATTTTTTATTTAGTCTATTTAGTTTGTAATTTAATCATTAAACTTTTTATTTTATATAAAAGATACATAAAAAGTTTTTTTTATGAAAAAGATGAAAGAAACCATTAAAATAAAAATATCTCTCATTTTATTTTAATGATCTCTCATTTTGAGAGAAGAAATGAGAAAACAATTAGAAATGGTCTAAAGAATTTTCCTCAATGACACACTAAACAATTGACACACAATTCATATATTTTTGATGGAAAGTGAGTACAAACATACGTAGACGCATAAAACCCTTCATATATAGACAAAATCCATATCTTCTCTTTTGTTTTTTATTATATAAATTTCACTCTATATTAAAAAAAAATGAGTATTTTAACGAAGCATGTTTTAACGTAAAAATATCTCTTATTTTGGCATAATTTTGTTATATAAAAAAAATGGTTTGCTCAATTTATAAACTAAGGTGACTATATAAATTTGATTTCTTAATAAAATGCTAAATTACAGTTTTTACAAAATTATAAACGATAGTAAAATTAAAAATCACTAAACACGAATGAAACGATGATAGTTGTTTAACGAATTATAACGATTAATTAGAAATTAAGTAAAACATAGATGTTAAGAAAATATATAATCAAATATCTTTTTAATATATAATCAAATTTATATATGAACATATAAAACAATATATATATAATCTTCATTGAAAAAAAAATCAATGTGTATTGTTATAAGATCTAGATTTTGGTCGATTAGTTCATTTAAACCTATTTTTTGTTGATTAAGAAACATTTGGACCGATCACCGATTTATATAACCAATTAATATAATCACATTACAACGTTTCTATACCGTTAATCGTTATAAAGACAAATTTTCTCAAAACGTAATTTTAGTGACTTTTACATATCTAAAACATATTAAAAAAAATAGGTTTGCTCTCATGTGACTTATTCAAATATCACTTTATGATTTTTGTATTTAAAAAAAAAAAAAACTAAAAAATCGTTAAGCCATAAATGCAAAAACATGAACCGTAAAAACAACTTTCATTAAAATATTTTATAATATTTTAATCACCAACTTTGGATCTCTCACCACAAATATTATTCTGAGGCTAAAAGTTCGTCTACAGAAAAGTTCACGCGCTGAAGCTACACCACCGTCCATTTCAACTAATCTCAGCCGTCACTTTCCCCATCTCTTACGTTTTGCCACCTCCATAGCGACACGTGTCACAATTAGCGTACAGATTTCACAAAATCTTATCTCTTACGTTTTCTATAAATACCTTCACTTACTTTTATCCTCTCTCTCACTCTTTTATATTTCAAAGATTTTTATTGCAAATTCAGTTATTAAAAAATAAACAAGAATTAATTAAATTAGCAAAAAAAGGTAATATTCAGATTTCAGAGGATTTAGAAATGGCGCTTAACTTATCGCATCAGCTCGGAGCTCTCGCTGGAGCTCCGATCATAGATACGAGTTCGAATCCAGCGATGGGAGATTCGGCGTCATCGATTTCGCCGATGATTGTGAATTTGAGCTCCAAGATTCAGGGATCAGATGCGAGCATGAGCGTTTCACCTCCAATGAGTCCGATCTCGTCTTCTTTTCTAGGAACGACGCGAGCAGATCTGTCAGTGGCGTGCAAGGCGTTTGCGGTGGATAGCCCTGCCATGGCTATGGCGTTGGAGACGGTGGAGGAGGAGAAGACGTATACGGAGGGAGGGGTTTTGGAACGGAAAGGGAGCGGTGGAGTACCGGTGTTTGTTATGATGCCGCTTGATAGTGTAACGATGGGGAATACGATGAATCGGAAGAAGGCGATGAAAGCGAGTTTGCAGGCGTTGAAAAGCGCTGGTGTGAAAGGTATTATGATAGATGTATGGTGGGGATTGGTGGAGAGGGAATCGCCGGGAACTTATAATTGGGGTGGTTACAATGAGATATTAGAGATGGCGAAGAAGCTTGGACTCAAAGTTCAGGCTGTAATGTCTTTTCACCAGTGTGGTGGCAACGTGGGCGACTCTTGCACGTACGTAATTTCTTCTTCCTTATCTGAAATTGAGAGATAGATTTAACCCTAGTATATGAAATTAAGCATTTGAAATTCATAAGTTTACACAGATTCTAGAATGTTCGATTAGATAAATACTATAGACAATTTGATCTTGCTTTTAGGCTTAGAAGTTGGAGATTGACGAGGGATTATTCATGATGATTAACAAGGACGTAAGATCTCTGGGTCCACAAATGTTCAATTTTTGAGGCTTTTTGTTCAATTTTAGAGAAGATGGATAAAGCGTCCTAGATTAAACTAAGTCACATGCTTTATCTTCTTCTCTATTGATTTAAGTTCTTATCGTTTTCTCGTATTGATTCCCTGATCTTACGTCTCTTTCAAGATTGGTTTTCGAAGTCATAAACGTTTCCTTTGTATGGAGTACAAGTAAAGTAATCAAACCAATGAAACAATTTCTGAAAGTTGATGTTTATGTGATATAAATAGTTCATATACCAGCTTTAGTCAGGTATCCTTTGACTGCAATAAGATGGGGTAGACTAAGGCTTATGTTCAGTAATGGAATGAGATTTGGTCAAGTTGTAACTTTGAAATCATGTTCTTATGCAGTATTCCTTTGCCCAAGTGGGTTGTGGAAGAGGTTGATACGGACCCTGAACTCGCATACACTGATCAGTGGGGAAGAAGGAACTACGAGTATGTATCACTTGGTGCTGATACACTCCCAGTTCTCAAGGGCCGAACTCCTGTACAGTGCTATTCAGACTTCATGCGTGCTTTCAAGGAAAACTTCAATCACCTCCTTGGAGACACCATTGTGGTAATTCCAGCTTCTATTACCGTTTTTTGTTTCATAACTGTACTTATGGGCTATTACATGCTTTGAATTCTAAGTTTCTTTACTATGTTCTGTTTCGTTGATTAAACTGGGTTGGATTTTTCAGGAAATTCAAGTGGGAATGGGACCAGCAGGGGAGCTGCGTTACCCTTCGTACCCTGAACAAGATGGGATATGGAAGTTTCCAGGGATCGGAGCTTTTCAGTGCTATGACAAGGTAAATAACAACTTTAAATTCCATATTTGATACTCTGAACTATCTCTGAAAAAAAACCCCATCTATCAAAATGGTTTTTTACATCCTCAATTTTGATAACCGAGGGTTTTTAACCCTATTGGGTTTTTTAAATCAAAATTAAACTTTGAACATAAAATTTAACCATAATCTCAATTATTAAACCAAAAAATATAGTTCAAACTTGGTTTAATTATACTATAATTTCAAGAAAATTTGGTTTTTAAATCCGGTTACTAAGGTTTAAAGTATAAAAAAACCGTTTATCAAAGTTCAAGGTTTAAAAAGCTATTTCGAGAGTTTTTTTCATCTAGCAGAAATAGTTCTAAAGCCTAAAATACCATAATTCCCTTGCAAAAATGTATTACTCATTATTTGCTTGTGATGGTTCATGCAGTATATGCTAAGCAGCTTAAAAGCAGCAGCTGAAGCTTTTGGAAAACCCGAATGGGGCAGTACTGGCCCCACAGACGCCGGTAACTACAACAACTGGCCAGAAGACACTCAATTCTTCAAAAAAGAAGACGGTGGTTGGAACACCGAATACGGCGAATTCTTCCTCACCTGGTACTCTCAAATGCTACTCGATCACAGCGAGCGAATCCTCTCATCCGCCAAGTCAATCTTCGAAAACACAACCGTCAAACTCTCGGTAAAAATCGCCGGGATCCATTGGCATTACGGCACCCGCTCCCACGCCCCGGAACTCACCGCAGGATACTACAACACAAGATTCAGAGACGGTTACCTCCCAATCGCCAAAATGTTAGCCAAACACGGTGCAATATTCAACTTCACTTGTATCGAAATGCGAGACCACGAGCAGCCTCAAGACGCTCTATGCGCACCGGAGAAGCTCGTTAAGCAAGTTGCTTTAGCGACTCAGATAGCTGATGTACCATTAGCCGGCGAAAACGCGTTGCCTAGGTACGATGATTATGCTCATGAACAAATCTTAAAAGCTTCTGCTTTGAGCTTTGAAGATGAAAGTGGTGTAGATAGAGAAATGTGTGCTTTTACGTACTTGAGGATGAATCCTGAACTGTTTCGTGCCGAAAATTGGGGTAAATTTGTGTCGTTTGTGAAGAAAATGAGTGAAGGTAAAGATACAAATCGGTGTTGGGAAGAAGTGGAAAGAGAAGCTGAGCATTTTGTTCATGTGACGCAGCCATTGGTGCAGGAGGCTGCAGTGGCTCTTACACATTAGGATGGATTTGGGAGAGAGAATATTACTTTGAAGGTTATGTGTGTAAATAAGATGATGGCTTAAAAGGGATCGTAGTAGAACAAATGTATGTGTTGTTTTTGGTAAACACTGTATACTTATATTAATATATATTATAAAATAATGCCATGAATTTATGTAAGTTTTAACATTTTGTGAAAAAATATTGTAGTTTTAAGGAATAATGGTGAAATTAACTTCGTACTTCGTGTGTTTGGTAAAAAAAAATCTATATTTTAAATTTAGTAAAACAAATTCTGTATTTTAATTTTAGAGAATTTTAAACTTTTAATTATAATTATGTGATGATTTTGATTTTCGGACCGTTAATTATGAATAATTGAAATTCTACATTTTCACCAAAACCAAAAAAACCAACTCTTTTTAATAAAAAAAATTAGAATTTAGGGTTCTTGAGATTTAGTCAAATCAAAGATTTGGAGTAAAATCGATGGAAAACATTGATAAGAGTCCAAATCGTTGATTTGGAAAAAATCGAAATCGTCATATATCTATAACGTAGGTTTAAAATTCACTAAAAATAAAGTAGAATTTGTTTTATCAAATTTAAAGTATATGGACCAAACACACAAAATATAAAGTTTATTTTACCATTATTCCTAATTTTAACGTGTTGTGATTTTAAATAAATATCTTAAAACACAGGGGTTAAAAGCTCGATTAATAAACTGGATGATTTATTTTATCACTTTAAATAATATATTTTTTTAAACGATAAAATACAAAATTTGATATACAATTATCCATTTTATTAAAAATAAAATAATAATAATACAATAACAGTGGTGTAAGAAGATCGTTTCTTTTGTTCACAAAATGACAAAATTGTATATTTTTGTTTGTTGTCATTACCCTATAAACAAGGAAGTGTTATAGAAAATTCCTGACATAAAAAATTAAAATATCTAATTAATAAAAAATTGCATGATTTATTTTACATGCTAAATTTACTATTTTGTTAAAAAAAATTATTTTATGCTATTTTCTCTGTTGTAATAAAAGAAATATGTGTGGGAAAAAAAAATAGTTGTACATAAAATCAAAACAAGAGAAGAGTGAGATTTTTACCGAGAAATATGTTTTCTTTTATATTTCAAATACGTGTTAGCCTACTTCTCATCCCACATTAACGATATGCACCAGCAAATCATATAGTTGCTGTAGACCCACACGTCAACTTAAACTTTTCTTTGACTTTATCCATTAGCTAATTGTATGATGCCACGTGGTTGACCAGGGCCGCATGTTTCTGTGATCGAGCATAACGGTTGCCTCCAGCTCTCATCTTTCTCCTTTTTTGCTCAATACTTAACTTTTCCTGATCAAAACCCTAATCTCTTAACATGGAAGGAGAGTATCAAGACTGGGAGGTGCTTCAGAGCTCGGAATCTTCTTCGGAGGATAACTCGGAGAGCTTCAAGGATGGCGCGCAAGGTATTGTTAGCTTTGATTACTTTTCTCTCCAGAACAATATTGGTGTATCTCGTGTAGAGACGGTTGATGATCGTAGTGAAGATGAGTCTGTTCAATCGGGTAGTCCAGGGTGGATTGAGCCCCGCTCTGACGCTTCGTATGGCCGGAAGCATATTAGCGAGTTGTGGTCGGACTCGAGCAGCGATCGAATCGAGGATCGGAGGTCAGTTGATTTTGATGTGACTAGCGAGTATTTTAGTGGGGAAATGGATTTGATGAACTCTGGAATTAAGGACGAAGGAATTGATAACGTTTCTGGTGTTAATTTGGAGAGAGAAGATGAATTTTCACTTTCAGATGAGCTAATTAGTGGAGATGACTCGTTGGAACATTCTAAGGTAGGAGAAGGAAATATTTGTGAAGGGAAGTCTCTTTTTAGCGATTCAGCTGTTGATTCTTGTGGTGAGGGAGAAGAAAGGGGATTGGTGTGGTGGAAAATTCCATTAGAGGTCTTTAAGTTCTGTGTTTTTAAAGTTAAACCTGTATGGTCTATCTCCATGGCTGCAGCAGTGGTGGGTTTTGTTATCTTAGGACGTAGACTGTACAATATGAAGAAGAAGAGCCGTACTCTGCAGCTGAAGGTTCTTCTAGACGATAAGGTACCTAGCTCTGTTTACTTTGATCTCTATTGAACTGTCAAATGTTCTTGAGTATTTCAATGCATGTGGCAAACAACTTGGCTGGAAACTTGTAGTTGGCCACATTTCCATGGGGATAGTCTGTATTTACTCACTGCCTCACTCTGTTAAATTTCAGTGTTTTATCTTTTTGATTGACATTAGATGCATATTTCACTCTTTCGTTCTTTTACTTTTTATCACTATCATGGTAGGTTGGAAGAGGAAATCAATCACATGACCAACAACTTTATTGTTTTGCGTTTGTTGGCTGAATCAATGCTCTGTCATAGGACTAGTTTTTTTTAGGTCTCTTCATTAAATAGTTTAGCTGTAGCTTTACAGATCCATCGTGATAGTATTCATTCTATCAGGCGTTTATACTGACTCCATTTCTAACTGTTTATGTTAGTCATTCGTTATAGTTTGGTTCATCTATATTCGTCGAGGTTTACAATAGCTCCAGATGAGTTCCTTGTGTACTGTATGTTTATGGTAGTTGGTGAGAGCATTGCATATAATCGTTGAAATTCACCTGAGTTAGCCATCTCTATGCTCTTCTTCTTTGTTGTTTTACCTGCTTTGATGATTGAATTTGAGTATCACGTTCCTTTCTTTTTTTATTTTCTACGGTCTTTTGCGATTTTAAAAAGGAAAATATCATCTTCTTTAGAATACTCATGACTTTGCCTTTCAGCAAATATCTACTTTTGATTCATCTGTGTGGTGGTTCTTCGTAAAATATCTTGTTCTGTAGTTAGATGTAAGTTGAGATATATTTCAGATTTAAAATGTTATTTTCAATGAGAAAAAGATAAAGAGAGGCGAACATATGGTAACTTAACTGGCTCTGAGTTTGAATCCCTGCCATTGCAAGTAAAATAACATGGAAGATCATATGTGTGTGTTTTGCATCTGAAATTCATCTTCTTGTTTAACGTAGTCATCTTTCACATTTTATAAGACAATTTTGAAAGACAAATATTAACTGATTCTTCTGGTATTTTTATTGAAAATGAATTAATTTTTCAGAAGATGTCGAAGCTAGCTAACCACGCTGCTCGGGTGAATGAAGCGACGTCAGTAATGAAACGTCTGCCCATCATTCGACCCGCACTCCCATCACCAGCCAGAATGAACCAGTGGCCCATGATGAGTTTAAGGTAAAACACACATATGAATTGGGTTGCAATGTTACATATACTCGAGACGAAATGATTAGTGTGGCTGTATTTATTGGAATGTATCATAAGTTTGTGCTATATAAGAGTCTGAAAACATGTAGAACCTATTACAAAACATAGAGAAGAAGATGTGTGTAAGTAGCTTTGGTCTTTGGTGTTTGCATTGTGTGTATATATATATACTCTACTTGCAGGTAAAGATGTATAATCAACAAAACACCATATTCTTCCACTACTTAAAAAGGTAACCAAACTTCGAACACATTATCTTTTAAGGAATATAAACTATCTCCGTTCGGTGAAAAGAACCTATAACTATAAAATTTATTTTTTAAATCCTGAATTTTGATAATCGGGTTTTTTAAACCCAAAACTTTAATTACCAAGTTTTTTAAATTGAAATCTCAAATTTAAATTTGAATTATTGTATAATTAATATAAATTTGGATAATATTTTTTGGTTAAACTTTGAAAATATAGTTTAATTTTATGTTTAATCAATTTTATTGAAAAATACGATATGATTTTCTTTATCTTAACTTAGTGTTTATATCACACATGAGCTGGTGTCAGTCATTTTGCTTAGTGGGCAGAGTAATTAATGGTTAGTGTAAAGACAAGAACATAAGAAAAAGAGTTAGTGATTGGTATTAACTTAAAAGGATTAAGACGAAAACATAGATATTGATAAGAAAGTAAGAAGAGTTTTATTTATGATCTTGTATTTGATATTAGAGTCTGTCCTTACATTTTTTCTTTTCTATCCTATCTTGTACGTTGGGATTTGTAATTTATGATTAGACATTTGTGATTAGACATTTGGTTTTTATTTTTATTTTTTTGTCTTTGTCTCCTGCATTATTAGTTGACTATTTGCTACCTCTGATTACGGAAAATAAATGTAAAATAACTCTGTTTTTAACGAATTTCCTGATTAAATTCTAACAATTGTAAGGCCGTCTCCATCGGTAAAACGTTCAAATGGAGTCTTTAAGATTAAATTTAATATATATATTAATTATTATTTTAATATAAATCAGATTTTGTATGAAAAATAATATTTTTATTTCCTATACCAGTGGTATGTAGACACGTAGGAGAGATAAGGTTAAGAAGCGGTGCTTTAATTCCTTGAATAAGGAGCGGTGTTTGCATAAATAACTGTTTTTTATTTAATTTTAAAAAATTTAATGCTAAAATTTTTGTTAAGCAGGCGCTGTTGGAGCTGCCCTAAGTTATAACGAGATAAACAAATCTAACTTTAAAAGAAAAATAGAAAAACTCAAAATTTTGATTTTAATTTAAAATAGAGGGTAGTTTTTGTTGGGCTTGTTATTTCTTCAAGATTTAGTATATTTTTCCGCTGTTTTTTTAAAGATTTATTATATTTTTTTGTGTCGTTGTAAATGTTGGGGTTGATTTAGATGAACCGGTCTTTCTTTTCCTACTATTACGACCTTTTTTTTTTTGTTAACCACGAAGGTTCTGGATTTTACGGCCTATACATTTTCCTTAGGGCTGAGGTCAAGCCGGTTTTCTAAAATTGAAGATGCTTTCGTTATTCACTTGTACCATAGAGCTACCAAATCTGAGTATTATTACGATTTTGAAATGAAAAAAAATGGATTAAATAGGATTCATGTCTTTTTAAGTTTTGACTTGTGAAATCGTGAAATTTGAGAATTTTGTTTTATAAAATTATCTTCGATTGCTTATCTTGTGGTTTCTCTCTGTGCCACTTGCACACTTTGCAGTGCATACATATTTCTTAAACTATCGAAATAAATTAGATTGATCGATACATATTAAACCAAGTGTCAGATTTTGACACACTAAACTCAAGAATCGCAATAACGATCCATCATATCATTGGATTCCATTTTTTCATGTACCAACATTACTAATCAAGTTCCACAAAAATTTCAACTTATTCAAAACCATTTTTGGACCCATGAGACAGAAAACAACAAAAAGATAACATTTAAAAAATGGGGTTAAAAAGATTAAAAGAGTGATGGGTCCATGTGAGGACCATTAATGGAGACATTGTTGAGAAAATTAGAGAGTTATGTGTTGTGTAGTTTGGTTTCTATACACATCAAATGCTATTGCTTGTCACTTTCTCACACTTCTCATCAATCTCAAAGTCTTCTTACTCTACCTAAGTATAATGTAGATGTGTGTATAGTCAATTTAAACCTACAAAAAAATAATATATATATATACATATATTTAATCATACATAACTAGTGGCGGAATTAGAAAATATTTTTACGAGAGTCATAAGTCAACTCATAGATTGTTAGATAGTAAAATACAAATTTAACAATTTTTTTCTTGTGTTTTGACGGAATCTAATGAAATATTTTAATGGATCATGTAGTTAGAACCGATCCTGAAAATTCGAGAACCGAAAACAAAATGGGAAACAAAAACCAATCTTTTATATAACAAAAAAAAGAAGCTTATTTGTACATAATTTGGAACTCAATGTTTCATAAAACATTGCACGTGTTAGATCGACATTTGGGGAGTACTTTCAGTCATAATAATACTTCCTCTGATTTTCTTTTACTTGAATTTTAAGGATTTTGCACATTAAATAAAATAATATATAAAATATCTAACTTAACCTTTTAAATTATATTGAGTTTTGAACATTTTGACCTAAATTAAATGTATAAAATATAAAGGTAATAAAGTGAATAAGTGTTCATTTTTTTTCTAGATAAATTAGAACATCATTTTTTTTACATTATATGAACTACAACTCGATCTCATTATCTGTATCAACCATAAACCGATTAAATACAGCATTCCACTGTTTGGTGAATTCCAACACCTTCGAAGCATTGGAGAGAAAGAATTACAGTGGACACCATTAACTCACCTTTCTCCGACTTAGAACATCATTTATATATAAACAATTTTTTTTTTTTAAACTTAAGTAAAAGGAAAGGGAGGGAATATAACATTTTGGTTGTTATTCATATTGTTTGAAATTATTATTTTCTAATGTTATTATTATTATTATTTTTTTTGTGGGTAACGACCAATATTATGTGTTGTAAGAGAGATAAGTGTAAAAGCGATTAAGGTGGTAACCGACACGTAACATTTGTCAATTTATGCCTGAAGAAAGAATCTTTTCTCAGTTCTGAGCCAAATCCAAAATTGTTTGATTGGACCTTTATCAGTTTGTTAAAAGAGTATCCCATAATTCACTGTACTGTTAGTCTTACTTACTACTATATATCAATTCTGTACTTTAAAGTGAAACCTGATTAGTGTCTGTTACGTTTCGTGCTACTTTTGGTTTGGACCCCATCCTCTTATAATTACTACCTGTCAGCTACACTGCAACACCACAACTTCTTCACTCACAATAATCATTTCTCTTCCTCTCAATCAACACAACACAACACAACAGAACACAACCTCCCTGCATCAAACGTTCAACAAAATACATTCAAAAGTACCAAAATTCCACAGAAATAGAAAAAAAAGGAAGAGAGAGAAAGAGAAAGAGAGAAAGAGAGAAAGAGAAAGAGAAGAGAGAGAGAAAGAGGAAGAGAGAGAGAGAGAGGGTTCTTCTTCAACATTCTTTGTTACTGATATATATATAAGAAGAAGAATACTCGTTTCAGGCAACTAGGAAAGTAAAAAAAGGAAGATTTAATACATGGGTGGTTACACAAGCAAGCAGGAAAGAAACAGTAAGAGATTTGCAAGGAAAAATTCATCTGAAGAAAGAGGAAGATCCGAGAGAGATGAGAAAGAGAAAGTGATTTTAGACCTGAAAGTAGCAGAAACAGAGTGGAGAAAGGAGAGGAAGAGATTAAGAGAAGTGGTGAAGAAGCTGAGACTAAAAATGAAGGAGAAAGAAGAAGCAAAAGCTCAGCAGAACGAGTGGGATTGGGTTGTGGAACAGATGTGTTTGGAGAGAGCTGTAAGAGATGAAGCAGTAGAGAGATGGAAACAACTCTATTTCGCTATCAAGAATGAGCTTGATGATCTAATCCACAGAACCTATGGTAAAATTTCCCTAACTAGTATCTAATCTTTGATTTTGAGTATGGAAAATACGGACCTTTGCTTTAAATTGGCGTGAGTTTTGTAGGAGAGACGCTGCAACAGAAACTTCAAGAAGATGGTGTTGACACCGTGCAAGAACTCAGACAGGAACTAAAAGTTAAAGAAGAAACAATTGAGACTTTAAAGGAAAGAATAGCTTTAATGGAGAAACAAAGATATGTGAAGGAAAGAGAAATTGACTTACTGAGACAGAGTATGCGGATCCTTGGTAGTGGGAGTACGAAGAACAAAGCAGCCCCATCTTCTGCTACAAGAAACCTGCCAATATTCAAGAAGAAATTTGTCGGATGTAAATAACAGTGTAGTTATCTCAAGCTACTTTTCAAGGGATTGCTTCATAAGTAGACTTATAAGTCATTTCTTCGGTATCAGGATACTATAAACCGAAGATGTATATACTCCACATGTAATATATTGAGTCCCGTGGAAAACAGAAGGGAATGCTCAGAGATATGATTCATTGTCCTAGTCAATGCAAAACTAGTGCAATTTCTTCCTCGAACTGGTTTTGTCTATAGCCTAAGTGGAAGGTGCATCTAAATCAGTGTATTCTTTTGGGACTAAAGTGAAACACTCTTTTGTCTTTTCAGTTCTTGCTAAAAAAACTCGCATTTTAATTTGGTTTTTTAAACCCCAATCTGTCAAAATCCCGCTTTTTGCCCTTTCACCCTTCTTGTTTTTACTAAAAAAGACCCTCTCCTTTAAATGGACACAGTTGTTCTTTTTCGCTAACAAACTCAAGACCGCTGCTGCTATGGGATCTCTGCTTGACGACTCAAAATCAAATTGAAAAGTGAAGGTTTTTTTTTGGCACAAACGATAAAAGTGAGAGGATAAAGAACTGGACTTTGAAATATTAGAGTTCAAAAAACTAAATTGAAAGGTGAGTCCTGTTTTGCAAAAAACGGGATAGTTAAAGGGGCAAAAACCGGGTTTTGATAAAATTGGAGTTCAAAAAACTAAATTGAAAGGTGAAAGATTTTTTTCCAAAAACAGAAAAGTTGAGAGGACAAAAAACCGGATTTTGAAAGATTGGGGTTTAAAAACCAAATTAAAAGGTGAAGATCTTTTCGCAAAAACAGAAAAAGTGGAGAGGCGTTTCACCATGATCCTTATTCTTTTCTGTAGAAACCTAGTATGAGAAACTAGGAAGTAAATAAAACTTGCAAAACATCAAAAAGCTACTTACAGAGATGAATCAAGGAGAGAGATAACGTACTTCTCCAGCAGCTACTCTCCAGTAAAGATCATAAGGGAACTGACCAACCAAGAACCAAGCTGGTTAAGATCTTTCTAAGCCACAAATAACATATCCTGCAAGGCTTTCTTCCACATAAACTGTTAGTAACATCTTCTAGTTCTAGTAAACTAGTTCTAGAACCTGGAAAAGGAAAATAATAAATAATAAAGAGATTATTTACATCTATACAATATACACTTCGATTATATTTGTCACTTTCCAAACCTTTTTTATCCCCTTTTGATATTGTTGTCTATATTTACGTTTACAGGACTAAACCAGTTTACGTTTTGGTCTAAAGAATTCCTATATAGCTGGAGCGAGCCACTAGATGTTCTTATGCTCTTAGCTCTTTTCCCACTGATCGTGTAATATCCTTTTCAATGTTTTCCAGATCTTCAACATTTTTGTAATATGATTTCACACTCTGAAAAGATTGACAACACAATTGGTTCTGATTAGAGATGGAAATGGTTTACAGGCGTAAACCAAAACATGCACTGCCCATAAAAGGGTAGGGCTCTTCAAATGTCGCTATCCTATGAGAGATTGAATCTTCCATAATTCAAAGTTATAAAGTAAATAAGAAAAATATAAAAAATTGATGAAATGATACGTTATTTTCCAGCTACTTATCAGTTATCAGCAATTGGTTGAGTGGGCAGCATAACATACCTCTAAGAGTGTGATGTAATAGAAATCCTCCATGTGCTGCATAAGGGCACTCCCATCACGAATTGCATTAAATATTTTTATTTCAGTTTGAAGTATCTGCTCAACGAGTTCCTTTTCACCTTTCATCTGAAAGATAGCACACATTAAATCTCATGTCAGGTATCAGCGTTACTCATGCTCTTTTTCAAGAAACATTTTTCACCAAATTTTAAGCAAGTCTCTCATAAACTTCTGAAAAATACCATAGCCGTAAAGCTATATAACACAATGTTGAACTAAATCTGAGAATGAAAAATATAACACAGCTAAATAAGTTTTGGAAAGTCTATGGAAAAATGTTTTCAGCTAAATAAGTACATATGACAACAACACAGAAAAATAGCTGCTAGTAGATGTGAAACCAAAAGAGATAAGACAGTACTAGAAGTCAGTTTAAGGATATATTTTCTGTTACATGTTATATTTCCAGCTAAGGGATAAAGTGAACTCAATAAGAAGCAAATGCAGACTTAATATAAGAGAAAAACAAGGAAAAGACAACTAAAGTTATATGATCATGAGAAGTATATGAAGAAACCAGGAAATGTTAGTTGTTATAGGACTTACAAATCTACTGACAAGAATATCAGGTGTTGCTTCCCCAATCACCTCGCCGTGATAACCATCTTTCTGAAACTCAATATTCTCCTACAACATTATCACCCAGGCACAATTGAGAAACAATGATTCCACATTTTTACAAACACATGTACTCAACGGGTGGCTTACGAGGGAGTCTTTAAGGTCTCCAGCAGCGAGATAAACAGGCTGAGCGACATGACAATAACCCATTAAACGAGGGACTGTGGGGATTATGTCTCTGTGGTTTACAACTCTCCAGCTATCCTTCACTTTCTGGGGAAGTACAGAACGCAAAACATATAAAATAATGAGAAGCTATGACGACGCGGCATGTCATTCCCCTTTTCAACCAAAACTTGTTACGTTAGAAGAAACATTACCTGATTATATGCTTCAGCAAATTTTTTGTTGCCTACTCTTGGAGATCCAAAATTATACATTGTAACAGTGATAGCTCCACGTCTAAAACAAGCATACACAAATGATGTTGGTAAATCCCCATCAAGTTTCTAAGTCATCAGAATGATGTAGGAGAAAGAGATTTCAAAAACCACTTACTTAGCTAATTGACTTGAAGCAAGTTCAAGAGCCAATAGTGTAGATAATGCACCGCCCAAGCTATGACCAGTTACATAAACATGCCATTTATGTTGATGCTCAGCATCATCGTCTCTGCCAGGGGGAGAGAAAAAGCGCACATGTATCAGAAATTATGTACATATTTTAGCACACCTCAGAAACGTAAAATCATCCACTATATTATATAATTTGTTCTAAGCAGTTAAACACAATATCCATCTGCACTTTATTTAGGAGCACTTACATGTAGCCAATCGCCAATTTGAGCAACGAAATTATCCTTATTCGTACTGAATCATATGCATTCAGAAATCCACTATGAACCTGCGAAATCATAGATAAAGATCAACTCATTGGAGGGTTACACCTGAGTCCTGACTAATGTCAGAGTTACGTGCATACCTGCACTTCTTCCTTGAAGTCTCCACCAATTCGTTCAGGATTCAGACTGCAGTTTAGGGTTTAATATGTGTATATATAAGTCCAGCAAAGAGATAAATAATAACTTACTAAACTTAAGATATGGTAATTCAAGTAATTTTTAACATGTGAATAGAAACTGAATAAATAGACGACACTTACCCAACAGGAGCTACCATCAAATCAGTCTGCAAATCTTTCCACTTTGTCTGACAAAATATGAAATATAATTATTAAGAACTCAAAGAGAGATATCAACCAGAGAATATCAGAATAACCAGGTAAATACCTACCTGTTCAGTTCCTCTGAAAGCGATAACCACTCTTTTTCTCCTTGCATCACGCCAAATTGCTACCTGCAGCTTGCAAATCACTTATTGACGTGAACTTGTATTTTCACGAGAGAATTTTTCCATCCCTTAAATTCCCATAAAAAGAAACCAAGTTTGTAGATAACAGATGACTTTTCACCTGTGTGTCAGTGATGTCGTTGTCTAGAAAACATAATTTTTCAAATTCAGATTTGATAAAGCTTGGATGTCCTAGGGCAGTGGCAAGCATTGCCCATGCTTCCATGGCACTTTCTGCACTAGAAAATAGTGCTTTCATTTCGTCAGCTTTCTTTTCATCATCTCCACCACCATTCACTACACCAGATAGTTTTTCAGTCTTCGAGATACCGGAAATGTCATCTTTTCCACCAGAAGCACCATTACTTTCGGTGTTCTCCTCTTTACCAAGAATATCCTTGCTTAATTGAGGCACTACTGCTTTTAAAACCATTAATGTACCAAAGACATTATCAGCCTGCTTTAGCAAGTCTTGGGTCGCTTTCTTCATGTCAACAAGGGAAGACTTTGGCGCATGATTAGGAAGTTCACCATCTTCCTTTTCATCACCAACTTTTCGACTATCAGCAGTGGCAAGCCCTGATTCAACGTAACCTGCTTCTGCAGTTTTTCGTGACTGTAGACCAAATTTTTCCAGTATTTCCATTCTGTCCCACTTAACTTTCTCAGGTGAAGGAAGGCCAAGTTTCTTAACAATATTTTGACTAACTACATCAGGTAAATTATCCCAGATACGATTCTCTGAAGAAATGCTGCCACTGTTTTTATAACCCTCCTGTTCATTTCTGTGGCCATCACCGTTACCACCTTTGTTTTCGCCAAGCTCTACTGAACTGTCCTTATCAGAAAGCATATCCAGCACTGTAGATTGATAATCAGACTTTTCTTCACTTCCAGAGCCATCCGAATTATTACTTAAGAATCCAATATTCTTAAGGGGGGCGTCATTGAGCGACTTTAACTGTCCGAAGGCATACTCTACGAACTGGCGTGCTGGCACAGCTTCAGAGTCAACTAGCTTTCTCAAAACCGACTCGATTTCACTTCTCTGAAGAAATTCTGAAATAAACGGGAACATCCACCACTTCTTTTCTTCTTCAATTTCCCCAAATCCTTTGTACCTAATCTGAATGTTTAAATATGTAAACAGAATAATAATATAGGGTAAGTTGAACTGCATGAATAAGCAACAACTACACGGACCTCAAATTGAACTTTCCCTCCACCTCCAATTCCGTCTAGTTCGACTAGAACCTCGTGCAAGTTTCCTTGGGAAGCAAAAAAGGAACAGGTAAAAGTTAGACACAGAAGTCGCAAGCAAGACTTGCAGCAGGCTCGTCAGATATATCATCACTAACATATAAGTAATCCAAGGTTGATTTCTCTAGTCAGATAATATTTGCTGGTTCACACTCCCTAGGAAACAGAAAGCACCAGGAAAAACATATAGCTAATCCTTGCTAGATTAATATTCAATTCTAAAATTCTAAAAAAATGGACTTACTCATAAATTATAAATGAAGTGAAAGGTTACCCCCAGTTTTTAATTATACATATCACAGGCAATGCCCAACAACTGGTTAAATATATCTTTTGATGTCATCATACCCTTGATCTTTGTTAGCGTAAGTAGAAATTGGGGTTCACGAACAGGCTCAAAGTGAAATTGGAACTACAGCATCTTCCAACATGTAAAGATTTATGCTCAAACAACAATACAGACATGAATTCCTAATTTAAATCTCAAAACGATAATTAAGTAATAAGTAATAATAAAAGAGGTACTAATAATGAACTCGTTCTCACCGTCACATACGCATTCAAGGTTTAATTCAGCATTCCCCATTCGTTTATGGGGGGTTACAAGGTTTGCATCCCAAGCTGCCACCTGAAGCTCATTAAACAATGTTTGGAAATCAAACAAAAATATATAAAATATTAAAAGTGTCTGGCATGAAATAGAATAATGTTAAACTAGAATTGTATATCAAGTTGAATCAATATTTTATTATATTTTAGGCACTTTTGCAGTTAAAAGACATGCACTTGCAATAATATTCTACCTGTATCTTTTTTGAAGGAGGAAGCTTAATATTGAAAACAAACTCTTCGTTCCATTTTGGCTCTCTTGTCCTGTTAATAGAGTAAAGTATTAAAAACAAGTTAATCACTTATACGAGGCACTGAGGAGTTTGATATTTAACATTCAATAAAACATATGGCAAGTTTTCCAACGCTTGCAACTTTAAGATCTGCTTAAAACCTGAAGAGTAAAATTAATGAACCTAAAGGAACATTGTATAGTATGGTATCAAGACTCTATTTCCTAATTGATACCAGTCTTTATTCAAGCTAGAAACCAAAATCGGTTTTGCAGGAAACCTTCAAACGATCAAGTCCAAGAAGCCACATAAAATTTGTAAATAATATCTAAATGGTAATCCTAAGATTCCGAACTGACCAAGACTACTTCAGAACGCCTGATAATACTAAACGGTATACATATCTACTTAAGCGAATAAATCCATAAATCTTGCTAAGAATTGAGATCCTCCAAATATAAAACATAAAAATGTCTGAAGCAGAAGTGAAAATGTAAGAAAGCACAAGCAACTTGCCCCCATTTAGTATTGCTCTTAGCAACCTGACCATCCAAGTCCAGCACTACATAGGGATCACTCGTTCCCTGAGAGCAAAAAACCAATAAGAATAACTTGGTCAAGCTAAATCAAAAACATGAATAACAAGTCATGAGAGATTCATGAATCCCACCCATGGATCCAAGGCAGGAAAATTAAATCCTCTTTTGAGTTTTATGAACAATTGGCCATCATATATCTCCCTTACAAATGACCTGAATCAGTATAATGCAGCTCTTTAATGAAGAGCTCGTCATGAACAGAATTAGAAATTAAATTCCGGTAACTAGAAACGATTTCATACTCAGAAAGGTATACAGTATTACACCCAGCAGCATTAACCTCTCGCTTCCCGATTTTTTCCTAATCATGAAACAGATAATCACATCACGTTAATTTCCCAGAAGAATCAAAATCCGAAACGAAGAGCGATAAGAAGTTAAACCGGAGGTGTAGCGTAGGATTCGAAAGCAAAACCAGCAAGGATAACAGCGAGATTAATATCGAAGGGAGGTCGTTCCACTGTCTGAGCTAAACTTTCTTCGCCTCCAAAAACCAATTCGTTCCCCTTGGATTCTGCAAAGCAACGGAATGAACTACTAGCCTTGGCTCTACCTCTGAGACTTCCACGGAAGTTGAGAACCTTGAATTTTCGGGGGAAGGGATAGGGAAGGTAGGAGGCGCGGGATGTTAAGATAGTGGAGCGACGAAGATGGTGTGTTGGACAGAGGAAGTGATCACAGCAGTGTAATCGCAGAGAAGTCATCGATTCAAAGCTTGAAGAAGTAATCGAAGGAGAGGAAATGAAGAAGAAGAGGAAAAGTTTAGTTTCAACTTTATTTTCTGGAGATTTCTGAGAAGCGCATTAACGGTTTCTTTTTCTTTGAGAAAGTGAAATTAAAATCTCAATTAATATGTAGGGATGTCAATTCGGACTAAAACCCGCGGGCTAGCCCAGCCTGACCTTAAAAATATGGGGGCTTGGGTTTTGATATTTGAGCCAAAAAAAAACGGGTCGGGTCGGGTCGGGCTCAAATATTTACGGGTTTTCCAGGCTTTGGGCCAGGCCGGGCCGGACTAGCCCGTGGGCTTTCCATCTTCTATTAAAACATT
>ASZG01036168.1:0-25687 GCA_000411095.1 Aethionema arabicum
ATAATATGAAATAATTTAGGTTATTTTTTTATATTTGTTTTTATTATATATTATACTAAAACCGCCTACACCACTTAAAATCGGCTAGGCCCCAACTAGGCGTTCTAGGCGCTCGACTGAAAGTCACCACCTAATTACCGTCTAACGCTTTCTTAAACATTGTTTAAAATACGACAACCCTTTTATAATATTATTGTATTGTAGATTTACCTTCATAAATATGATTTCACCTTGTGGGACTTCAACAAACATATCACCACCAACATGTTCTACCCCTAATAAAGAAAATTTTGATTTCAATATTACGAAGGACAGTCTTAATTTGAAAAACATTCTTTGGAGATTCCTTTTGTTAATCTAATTTGGAAATAGGCCGTAAGAAGAACGCAAAACGTTATGAGAATTTTCAAAAATGCACTAATTCAAATATTTTTTGTAAGAGTTTCCTAACACATAAAGGCATATTTACGACAAAAAAAAAGCTATTGAATTAGAACATTTTTGTATAATTCCTCAAACGGTTTAAATTACCATTGATTTGGGGAGCTTCTCCCACAATGTGAGGCAAGTCAAAATTGACTCCTTTCAAGTGTGGGAATTTAGATAGAATTAGGGCAAGATTTGCTCCCAAACCACCTCCTACATCTACCAAAACGTCACCGTTTCGTAGATTCTTGAATCCATCATAACTTTCTAATATCTTTTTCAATATCACGGTTAAATATTGGCGTTTACATGTTGTTTACACCAACTAAATGCGGCAAATAATGTTGTGTCGTTATGGGCTACAGCGACAAGTGATAATGACATTTCGACGACCAATGATTTAAAATTCATCACTTATATATATTTTAGCTTTAGTTTCTGCCGCTTATAAGTTCTTTTGCCAAAAATTTGTGTCGGTCAAGCGACAAGTAAACAAACATTTCAGCGAGAGATCTCAACAACATAACTCAGCAATATAACTCAACAATAAAAGTCAAAAGCATATTGACTCTAAGGTAACAAAACAAACATAAAATTTTTGTCGCTATCTACAAAACGGTAAACAAGACATGCATATTATATTGTTAATTAATATATGGTTGTAACAAAAATAAATAATTACTACAAGTCTACATGACAAAAAAAAAATAACATTACCAAGATAGCAATACAAAAGATGCAAGCCGTCTTAACTTGGTTTGTTATCTCACACAATTCGAAAGTAATCACATTAAAAAAAAACTTCTTCCATTATATTTTTCTATTAGCACGATTAAATTAAAATAATAACCAACATAAATCAGAAGAAAAACAAAAAATATTTTTTAAGTATTATTTTTTTTTCATTTATAAATCTCGAAAAATCTAGAATCGTCATAATCAATTTCCCATAAAACTTATAAAAGAGATAATGGTGAAATGTCTCCCAACCTATCATATTTTGGTGTAAAAATATCCAATCTTTTAATTTAGTTTTTTAAATTCTAACATTTCCTGATTTGGTTTTTTAATCAACTGTTAATTTTCACAAAAATTTATCATTTATCAAAATGCTACGTTTAACTAAGGTCATCTTCAATGGAGACCCATGACACGAGTCTCCAATTTTTATTTAACAAATTTTTTTTTTCTTCACAAAATTTTTAGGAACAGGAGAGAAAAAGTCTAATTTTGGATTTTCTCTCTCCTGTTCCTAAAGATTTTGTTTGCAAAAAAAAATGCTTTTTTTATAAAAAGATTGGAGACCCAAGCCATGGGTCTCCATTAATGATGCCCTAAATGAATGGAAAAAACACTTCAGTAACCCTAAATCGTGATTCTACGTGAAAATCATCCACTTTCTCTATTTTTCTTCACGAAAATCAAACACTCTTATAAACTCATATTTCTTCCATCTCTCTTCTTTTTCGCTATATATTAAACCAATATATGGTTTTTCGAATATCATATTTTTAACATGAAAAATTTTGCAAAAATTAATGGTTTAATAACAGAAAAGGTTAAAAAAGCCAAATTGGAGAAGATTGGGTTTAATAAACTAAATTAAAAAGTTAGAAGTTTTTACACTAAAACGGGATAGATTGGGGGTCGGTTTACTACTATCAATTTAAAACAAAAAAATTAAATCATACCTAGGGGCCGGATTCTTTCTATTGCCAAAACGCGCCATGCAAGCAATAGAAAATCCATCTTCATCTTTAATATATTTTCTTCCAACTTTACCAATGCCATAAACCCTAGTCTCTTTCTCATTTTCATCTTTAACTAACTTACAAGTAGTTACCGAATAACTTGCAAGAAAACGTAGCAATCGATCGATCATCGAAGAAGCTTCTGGATTTTTCGCTTCGATTTTAGAAGCTAACTCCATTGGAGACAAATGAGTTCTTGAAGGTTCAGCCTTTGCAATAATCTCCAATAAGTCCAATTCAAGAATAATCCTTAAAACATAAGTGATATTGCCTACATCGCAGAGCTCCATTGCTTGTAACATATCTTCCTCCTCGTTTACTAAAGATCTTACACAATGTTGTGTTGACCCCATTTTTTTTTTTTTTGTAGGTGAAGAGATGATATGTGCTTGTAAATTACTTCTATTTATATTATATGATGTGTTTTATTTTTTTTCAAGAATTAAATATGGTAGTTATCTTTTTAATTGTTAAACATAGGCACGATTCTCGTTTTTGTATTGTTTTATAATAAAGTGTAGACCCGTTGATTGAGGGATAACGTGCAAAGTAATGGCTAAAGGAATATATATACACTTATTATATTAAGGAAAAAAAATAAATAATTATAATAATCAAATAAAACTCATGGTGAAGATTAAGTGTTATGAGACCATCTTCAATGGTTCTTTCATTTTTTTCTCATCAAAATGAGGGAACATTAAATTGAGGGAAGTTTTACTCCAATTGTTTCCCCTCATTTTCTTCATAAAAGTAAAATTTTCTATGTATTTTTTATATAGAATAAAAATATATAAAAAGTTGATGTGACAAATACACTAGATAAAAAATGAGTAGATGAATAGTGTTCCCTTAAATTTGAGGGGATTTTTTTATCTCCCTCATTTTTTTCTCTCATTTTGACGGACCATTGGAGATGCCCTCAGACCCGGTCCTATATTAATAAGGGTCCCAAGTTAAAAAAAAATTTAACTCTATTTACAAAGCAAAGATTCGAATCAGAGACTTGCACAAGTATCACAATGCAGAGAACCACTAGGCTAAAGACAAATTTTATAAAATTATCGGCCCCTAAAATATAAAATATTTAGCCGGGCCCGAAGCCACAATTTACCCAGCTTGTGGTCCGGCGAGTGTTATACTGGTTACTAGTTACTACCTCAACTGATCTCTTATTTGGATTTGAAGCAGGGAACTAATATTAGTCATTAAAGTGAAAAAAAACTTGTGATCTAGTGATCTCTTACTTATAACTATTGATCTATGTAATTTAAAAAAAAAAAATAAGATCACGAGTTTTATTTTTTAGAAAAATTATATCATTTGTAACTATTTGACTATTTCCTCTCTATTCTAATATTTGCTCAAAAGTAATGTGTATTTTTGCAATTTTTGTATGAGTTTAAAAATAATATAAGATTTTAATTTATGTATTTTAGATAAATAATTATATACATTTTTTTGGTCAAGGTTGAATTTTAGATATATTTTGGAACATATTTGTATTATTTAAAAATAATTTTTTTTAGAAAATGTCTTTTTTTTTTTGCAAATTTAAAAGTTTTGAAGTATTTTTATAAGAAATATTATGTGTGCTTGCATATTTGAAAGGTTTGAGTTTCTGTTTATGCATTGTTTAAAACATTGCGATATAAATTACACATTTAAAATATTGATTTTTTTGTCGATTTGCCCAAAATTGAAGTTTTTTTTTTTGCAATTTACATGATGTTTGGAGATATCCTAGTATTTTAGAGATTATAAAATAAATTAGATTAATTTCTGTACTAGCGTTTCTTAGTTTAACATGATTCTAAATTTATATTATTTACCTTATTTATTTATTATTATATATCTCTGTAAGAAAATTAAACCTTTATTAAATAATAATAAGAATAATTATCTTTTATCCCAAAAATTAAACTTTTGTTGTTAATATTGATCAAAACAATTATCTATAAAAACATTGAAAGAAAACTTAAAACACCTAATAATTCAAAAAAAAACTTAAAAATGAATTAAAATCATAACATAATATTATTGTAATAATAATATAAAAATTATATTGATGAATTAATATTAAAAAGTTAAAAGAAAAGCCTGGTTGGAACTTTTTTCAATCATTTTGCCAATAAAAAATAAATTTATTTGTTTTTCTTTTATTAGTTTAAAAAAGATAAATCTTTAAATCCAAAACAGCACAATAATATAATGACAGCAGGGCAATACCTCTTTGTGACATGGAAGGATCCGAATAGCTACAACGACCAATCAAACTCCGATCAAAACCCAACTTGGATCCGACCCGAAACCACCAGACGACTCGTGCTCCACGATCTCATTTTCCAATTCCAAACGAAACTCGGAAGAGAGAGCGAGAGAGAAGATCCAGAGGAAGTGGTTTCGGGTAGAGGAAGGGAGAAAGAGAAAGTGAAAAGATGTCTCTGAGGCCGAGTACACGCGCGGAGCTTAGAAAGAAGATATACAAAACCGGCGTAGATGCTGATGAGGCGCGGCGGAGGAGGGAGGACAATCTCGTCGAGATTAGAAAAAACAAGCGCGAGGATAGTCTCCTCAAGAAACGCCGTGAAGGAATGGTGCTCCAGCAGCAACCTCTTGGACCGGGTCTTGATGCCTCCCAAAACGCTGCTGCCGTCGAGAAACGAGTAAGTTGCTGATCTGATTCAACATACTTGTGTGTTATTCTTATTCGATCATTGAATTTTATTAGCTAGTGATGGATCTTGTTGAAATAGTGATGCTATGATTTACTTTCGCTTTCGTTTTGGATGGATTTGAGGTTTATCTTGCGATTGTAGATCTTAGCTTTATGATCGCCAGATTTCTTTTCCTTGAGTTTCGTTTGATTCGTAGCTGCTGAACAACTCCCAAATTCATAATTGACCTTCAAATTGGTGTTTCCTTACGGCTCCGGCAATCTTTATGGATATTTTTGTTTCATGGATGAATCTGATCATGTAGGCCGATCAAAACGTATTGTTTGCTTTCTATAAATCTGGATTTCTAGTAACTGATCTGATCATGAAAATTGAATGGATGTTACATTCTACCCGAGAAATTTTGTTCATGGAAACTAGCTGTTTGATGTTGTTCATGTGATTTGTCAGTTAGAAGGTATCCCAATGATGGTACAAGGTGTTTGGTCTGATGATCCTCAAGCTCAGCTAGAAGCCACAACTCAGTTTAGAAAGCTGTTATCTATCGGTATGTAGACATCTGTTTAGGGTTATTTCGACGTAATAGACATCTGATGTTTGCTTTTTATATATTCTGATAAGCAGAACGCAGTCCTCCAATTGATGAAGTGATCAAAGCTGAAGTTGTACCACGTTTTGTGGAGTTTCTTGGAAGGCAAGATCATCCACAGCTTCAGGTATGTCTTATACTTTCTTACATTTCAGTACCACTGTACGATTTAAAGAATGATCTGGTGGCTTACTTGAAAACTATGTCTGCAGTTTGAAGCTGCATGGGCTTTGACCAATGTTGCATCAGGGACATCAGATCATACTCGGGTTGTGATTGACCATGGGGCGGTACCTATATTCGTTCAACTTCTTAGCTCTGACAGTGATGACGTTCGAGAGCAGGTTGTTACCAACTAGCTAGATAATTGTAGCCCGTAATTGCACTTTCATTTTATGCTGTGACCAGGATGCATGCCTTCAAGTTACCTTGTTGTACTTGTTGTCTTTGTTGTTTCTGTTGATCCTCAAGAGCATTTTTGTGATATGATATTATAATCTAAAAGTGCTTTTCAGTATTTATAGGTGCTAAACATTAAGTGGTTCTTTACTAACCATTACAGGCAGTGTGGGCTTTGGGAAATGTTGCTGGGGACTCTCCAAACTGCAGGAATCTTGTTCTCAACTACGGTGCTCTTATGCCATTGTTGGCTCAGTTAAACGAAAATTCTAAGTTATCCATGCTAAGAAATGCTACATGGACCTTGTCCAACTTTTGTCGTGGTAAACCACCAACACCATTTGAACAGGTAGGACTACAAGAATTGATTCTTTTATGCATCTTGATTTGTCTAGACAGCTTATCTCATTATGATTTACACTTCAACGCCAATTAATAGTATATGTTTGGTTGCATCTCTCGCATTACTTTGTCATAACTTTAGTATTCATATGTCTCAGGTGAAGCCTGCACTGCCTATTCTTCGGCAGCTTATCTATCTAAATGATGAAGAAGTTCTCACAGATGCCTGCTGGGCTCTCTCCTACCTTTCAGATGGCCCCAATGATAAGATTCAGGCTGTGATTGAGGCCGGTGTATGTCCACGACTTGTGGAGCTTTTGGGGTTAGTTCCTTTTTGCTTGATCAATAGTTGACTTGACATCAGTTTTTTATTTATTTCTCATCATATTTAGTCTCTATAGTTTTTCATTCTTAGCAATACGTAAAATGATATGTTGTGATTGTAGTGCTGCCGTTTTGCAGATTTGTGATGATTTTGGGTACTTTTTGGAAGTTAATTTGATATACTCACTGCTTCATCTTTATTTTTTTTCTTGCAATAATTTTGCTTACTGACTAATTTATATAACTTTGCAAGTCATCCGTCACCTACGGTTCTCATTCCTGCTCTTCGCACTGTTGGGAACATTGTAACCGGTGATGACTCTCAAACACAGGTATGATTTATGAAGAATGACTCTTTCTAAATGTTTCAGGTGTTTACTTTGCGATTTTGGCGACAACTGAATGTTTTGCTTTTTCAGTTTGTAATTGAGAGTGGCGTACTTCCGCACTTATTTAATTTGCTCACACAAAATCATAAGAAAAGTATAAAAAAAGAAGCTTGTTGGACTATCTCAAATATTACTGCTGGGAATAAAGTTCAGATAGAGGTATGGTTTCTTTTCTGCTACCTTTTATATTTCAATAAGAAAATTGTTCATGGAATGAAATTAAGTTACTGGTATTTCAAATTTTATTCTGCCAGAAAAGTTATTGAAAAAACTAATGGTTCATAGAACTTGATTGGAAAGGTTTTTAGTCAAGCTTAAAGCTCGTTAAAAGCCAATCAATTTTGGTTAACGGAGCTTAAAGCAGAGGTTACAGCTTCACTGTTTTACCGATCATATATTTTTAATATAAACTTCAGTAGCTTACTGTTTCAGCAGCTTATTGCTTTAGTTCCTTATATCTAAAACTCTACTAAAAACCTTACCAATCAAGCCCTTATTCTTTTCCTAAGATTTAAGTGTGCAAATTTTAGAAGCTTTTATCTTGTGGACCAGGGGACTTAGTTTCTGCGCATTAAATGTAATATGCTATTGTTATATGCCAACAAAATTTGTAACTGAAAATATTTAGAGGAAGCAAAATTTCTTAAGAGTTGTCATATTATTGAATAAACAGGCTGTGGTTGGTGCTGGCATTATTCATCCTCTTGTGCACTTGCTCCAAAATTCAGAGTTTGACATAAAGAAGGAAGCTGCCTGGGCTATTTCCAATGCTACCTCAGGAGGATCTCACGAACAGATTCAGTATGTCATCGCTATTCCTAACCGCATTTTCGAACAACTGATTTCACTTTATTAGTTTAACTCTTACTGTATTAACGAGATTATCTAACCCTCGGCTTTAAAAAATGGTTTTTAGACCCTGAACTTTGATAACCGGAATTTTTAAATTATAAACTTTAATAACCATGTTTTTTAGATTGAAATTTCAAATTTATACTTGAAATTATAGTACAATTAATCTAAATCTGGATTATATTCTTTTGTTAAATTTTGAAATTACGGTTTAATTTTATGTTCAAAGTTTAATTTTAATTAAAAAAATGCCGGTAGAGTTTAAAAAATCAGCTATCAAAGTTCATGGTTTAAAAAAAACAATTTTACAGTTAAAGGTTTTTTTTCACCAAATTGAGATAGGTCAGGGATTAAAATACCATATTTCCTATCAAAAAAATGCTTTTAACACAGTTTTCTTGCAGGTATTTGGTTACACAAGATTGTATCAAGCCATTATGTGATCTTCTAATCTGCCCTGATCCAAGGATCGTGACCGTGTGCCTCGAGGGACTTGAAAACATTCTCAAAGTTGGTGAAGCTGACAAAGAAAGTGGACTAAACGGTGGGGTGAATCTGTATGCTCAAATAATAGAAGAATCTGATGGGTTAGACAAAATCGAAAACCTTCAATCTCATGATAACAACGAGATATACGAAAAAGCCGTTAAAATCTTGGAGAGATATTGGGCAGAAGACGAGGAAGATCAGCATTTACAGGACGCCGGGAGCGAAAATCCGCAGCAAGTCTTCAATTTCGGAAACAACCAAGCTGCTGCTCCTCCTGGTGGATTCAAATTTGTCTAAAAAGGTACACAAAAAAAATCGAAATCCTTTGGTTTGGGGAACCTTAAGCTTCAACTCTTGCGAAACTGTTATTGACATTGCCAGGTTCTAAGTTTGAGTTTTTGAGTTATATGGTGCAAAAGGCTTTTTTTTTTCTTTTACTTTATTGAATCATTCTCTGATTCTGTATCTTACTTTCTGAGATGAATCATGTCTAGTGTGGTTAACTGGTAACTGGTTAGGATATGATCACACTTTGTATTTGGCACCTGTCTTTGTTATTATTATAGTATTTGTCAATTATCTTTGTTATAATTATTAGTTTTTTTTAGGGAAAATGGTAAAATAGATTCTGAATTTTGCCGATTTGGTGTAACAATTGAATTTTTAAACCTTAATAACTTCGTTTTTAAGACCGAAATGTTGAAATTATAGTATACCAAATTTTAAGTTGAAGGGGTTTTGCACCAAATTGTCAAAATTTTAGGAACTATTTTCCCTTTTTTTACTATTACTTGGCAGAGTACAATACAAGAAGAAAGGTTTGATTGCAATAAAGTCCTTTAAATGAATTGGTTAAGGAAAGCTTTAATCTCATCTATATAAGGAGATTTTGTAGGAATGATGTGGCCAAAGTCATGCTCAACAATGGTGGAGCAACCTTTGTCGAAAATGGCCGCTAAATCTGAGCTGGCTTGTGTCACAATCTGTCTGTCTTTACCAGGCTGGCTCCCAAATATGTGAAGTGAAGGGGATTTGATTGATCCTTGCTCGGTCTGCAACAACTGCGACGGCGTGAAACCCGAGCACAACACGCAGAATCTGAAGTTTATTTCACTAGAAAGATTCTCCTTTTCTTTACAGACAGCTGCTGCCATTGCTGCACCTTGAGAGAATCCGAGAATGCCATCGAAAGGCCCTTTTTCTGCAAACACTTTCTTCAAGTAAGTTAACGATTCGTCGAATCCTTCGGTTTGGCTCTGATACTGCATCGGATCAAACTTGGTTTCAGCCACTTTCCAGTCTGTTTCACCTTGTTTGTTAAAATCTTGCGACACAAACCACGCAAACTTCTTCTTACAAGTCCCGGATGGAGGAGCTGCGGTTAGGTTCTGTGTACTGCTCTCCGGAGTCTGGTAGATGAACTCTAGTTCATGTGACGCATCGATAAACACTAACTCAACGATGTTCTTGAGCTTCTTTGCTAGTGATCCAGTCCTACCTTTGAAGCCAGATCCGTTCTGCCTAAAACCATGTAAGCACAAGATCCTCAGCTTCCGTTTTGTATCATCACCTGGGTAGCAACAGCATATGAGAATCCAGACCACAAAATTTCCGAGGAAAAAGGACCAAAAAACAATGACCAGACCAACGTTGGCTTAATCCAGTGGTCGCCTCGAGTAGATAAGTTCCTTGAGGTCCACGGGTCAAGCCGCATCGTTGGGAGGAGATTGCAAAAACAGAAACACCTGCCTCTGATCTCTGGGCTCGACGGGATGTACGTAAGTTCCGGAACCTCGCGGTTACCAAAAACAAAAAACAATGACCAGAACATCAAAAATGGCATACCGATATTTTCGGGAGGTTGATTTGATGGTTCAAGACTCAAAGGAACTGTTCCTTTTCCATGTTTCTGGCACAGTTCACACACATAAACATCTCCTTTAACCTGCAACACCATATGATCATAAATCGAAGTGAAGTAGTTCAAGAAAAATGGTCTGAAAACAGAGATCTCCGGTGCATACTTGGCAATGATCACAGACTAATACAAGCATCCTGCAGAATGTGCAACGGCAACGTCGAGAATAGTCATCAAATGTATTGTTGCAGAGAAGACAGTTACCGATTACTTCCTCTTTCGTGCTCCCTACCGAGATCCTGCAACCGCAATATCAAAAACATCGAATACATTTAACTCAGAACAAAAGCAGTTTACTTAGTTTATTAGAACAGAAGATCCTAGGAGCGTACCGGTGATCGAACACGAAGTTTTTCCCTTTGAAGAATCCTCCATTAGGAAACTGTTCAAGGTATCTTTGTATGCCACCATAGAGCTGAGAGCAACAAAAAAAAACTGCTTAGAATTTAAGTGGATGCGAATAAATATTGTTATTTTGATCACGAAATGTAAATGTATCTTCCAAAATCTGTGTACAAATCAATACATCAATATGTTAAAACATGGGTTTAGGGTTTTAGGGTTTAGGGTTTAAGGTTTTGGGGTTTTAGGGTTTAGGGTAACTTTCAGTAAAGTTGTGTTCGACACTTCCATTGTTCGAAAATATTCATATATTCATAATAATTAATTAGTTAAATTTAAATAAAAGTATTTAAACTATAAATTAACTATTAACATAATTTAATATTGGTAATAATTTTGTTAGGGATGTCAAAAATAGGCTAGTCTAACCCGACCCAGCCTGAACCCAGTAATCCCGTAAATATTTAGTCCGACCTTTTCTTTTTCGGACTCATATACCGAGGCCTTAAGTTCGTGATTTTTCAAGGCCGGGTTAGTCAGCGGACTTTATCCTGAATTGACATCCCTAGCTTAGAGTCAACCAAGTTCACAAATTTCTATCAAATCTATATTTGCTTCAAGATCTCACCTGAAAAGTATTCTGAAATCCAGAGCCTTTAGATCTGATATATGCAGAAGCCATCTCACACCTGATTCCACCAGTGCAGTACCTAATTCACCAACACACATAAGAACTTAACCAAAAAAAGACTGAAACTTTTTGTTTGACTGCACAATTCTTACATGAGTATATTCTTTCCCTTCAACTTCTCAGTATTCTCATCAATCCATGTTGCTAAATCACTATACTGTCTGATTTCAGGATCAAGAGTGTCAACATTTTCTGATTCAAATTTCCCGATTCTTGTCTCGTACAGGTTTCTCGCATCAAGCAAAACAAGTTCTTTATTCTCCGATTTCTCTTCGCCATCAAATTGCTCGTCTGAATTGCAAGAAAAACATAACCAGATAAAGAGATGTGTTATGAAATGCATAAGAAACAGATATAATATATGACCAGACAATAAAACCATTAAAGAAAATGAATTTTTACTGGCTTTTTGTAGGATTGAATGAAACTCAGAAGCAGAGAGATGCTTCCCAGCATTTGAGATTTCCGGCGATTTTAAGAGAGGACAATGACTAAAGGTCACCAACTCCTGCAAATCACAACACCAACACAATGTTACATATCTGTCAAAAAAACACTTCAAACGCAAAACAAATCTTGTAAAGTATATCATTCAACATCCACTCCACAAATACAACCTCAAGATCATCGATTATAGAGTCTGCGGATTGAAGACACGTGAATTTCATGAAATATTCAGCTAGAGGAGTTGCTAGGAGAGCATAACAGGAGTTTTATCGCGTCATAGAAAAATATGTGCATATTCTTTTTACAGTCTTGGAGACAGCATTGAGCAACAGTGACGAGAAATTGATGTTCGTTTTGTGGTTGCCGATTTAGCGATCTGTCTTTGAGTTTTGTCGCTGAATTCTGTCGTTTAACATAATCGTTTAGCTTTTGCTCAGTCGACAACAAAATTTGGCGACAAACCTCAACGATGAGTGGAAAAAGAGGGTCAATGTCCATTTCCATTGAGGTAACAAACAAATAGATTCATACCACTCATAAAAACTGAATCTTTCACACATGTTTTTGCAGATTAGAACACTAAAAATTTCTAGTAAGAGGATAAGGAAACAACCTCAACGACCCGGATAGATAACGATGTAAAGCCACACTCTTGAGCAACCTTGTCATTCAAAGGATGATGACAAGATGCAAGCTTGAAGTCAGTCCCTTCAAACAAACAATTCGACTTTGCGGCAGCAATATGTTCTTCCAAAGCAGTTAATTTACCACCAACCTAAACCAAAAATGTAAACTTGTTTCTGTTAGCTTAACCATATAACAACAAAAGCTTTAAACTTTGTTGTCTGGTTTTCTTTCAGATGGATTATACTTAAAACTCTACTTACAGAAATTAAATCCTCCATCAAACAATCAATAGAATATACAGAAGTTAAAAAGGTTTCGTCTTTATAACCAAATATACGATAGACATGTTTGAATCTCACGTCGGATATAACCACCATTAATATTAGAACATAAACTACTCAACTCAAAGTTAATTTCTTGATCAATTACTTAATTGGTTTTAAATTGGAACCTTAAATCGGAAGTTTCAAGCTTTCAATCCAAAAAAATATCATGATTTCGAGAGTTTTATCAATATTAGAGTATACATAGAACATAAACTACTCAACTCATGGTTAATTACTTGATCAATTACTCAATTGGTTTTAAATTGGAACCTTAAATCGAAAGTTTCAAGCTTTGAATAAAAAAAAAAATCATGATTTCGAGGGTTTTATCAATGATACAGCCCAATTGAAACAGAATTTAAAAGAGTTTCGACATTGTTGTTTTCATTGCCAAACACATAGAAAAGGAACTGAAAAGGATTAGAAGCATACGGTGACATTGACGCCATTAGGAGAGAGCCTAACACGACCTAATAGGCCGAGTGAGGTGCAGCTGGATTCGTAGAACGAAACGAGATCGTTTAGATCAGGAACAGAAGTGTACTTATAATACAGTAAAACTCCGTATTGTTCTTCGTCTACAATCTTCTGATTCTCTTCATCGCCGCAAGAACTCGCTCCCATCAGGGTTTTTCTTCTCTGTCTAAGGTGAAAGGCAAACACAAGGAATTTGGTAGCTCAAGACTTAATCTTTCTCTAGAGAAGCAATCCGATTGGATTCTACTTCGGTTTTGATTGGAACCGGTTCGGTTTAGTTCAATTTGATTTGGTTTAGCTCGATTTTTAATTCGATTTTGTTCGGTTTGATTCTACGGTCTATTGGTGGTTATTGTAGTACCAAATGGTAGAATGATCAATACAAAAAATGTTTTTTTATAACCAATACAAAAATGTTTACTCTTTTCATTGTTAAGGTTTAATTAAAGAAACTTTAAATTTTGTTAATTTTTTTATTTTGTATTTTACTCTTCTTAATTTATATAACATTAATAATTTATATACGTATTTTATTCGAGTAAATCCATTAACATAGATTTTTGATCTATCAAATAAGATATTTATAACAATATCTTAGCTTTTTTTTTGTTCACAGATATAACAATATCTTGATTATATTTGCTAATAGATAAAATAATTTTACTAATTCAATTTTTTTTTAAATTGTATTCATCATTTTACATTGTTCTTAATAGTACAATTTTTTTAAGCTAGCGGCAGATTTGATGCAATTCAGTATTGCAAAATGTGACCTCTAATCGAAAATTTTAATACTTTTTTTTTTCAGATAAACCCAAAATCGGTTCCATTAGCTAAAATGCAAAATTTCTCTTACATTTTCTCGCATTCACAATCATTTTTTCCTTGAAAAATACTACAAATAATGTTTTCAAGAATTCATATTAGTATAAATAAAAAAAACCGTTATATTTTCATAAAATATTTCTATAAAATTGTAAATATTCTCCATGACTTAAATTAGAGATTTGAGCTTACAACAAAATTTTGCTGAGAAATGAAAAAGCTACAGCTAGTCATCATTTTAACTAAAAGTGGATTCTTTGGTGCAAAGGACAAAACAAGAACTTAGTTCTATTTCTCTTTGTCTCCCTTCTTCTGTTTGGTTTCAGGTACTAAAGATTTAATACAAAGCTTCGGTTTTGTACTAACAAGTCTCTGAGGAAGTACTGAAACAGCAGTTACATAGGAACCATTTGGTATTCTAGACACCGGTAAGAGTTCCACCATTACACATACCTGCACAGGTCACGTTTTCAGTTACACAAAACTCAGCATAATTCATACATTTCCTCTAGGGATTACTGTATTTAAGACCTCGAACTATTTCTGTTTGGTGAAAAAATCCTAAACTATCAAAATGGTTTTTTAAACCGTGAATAATAACTGAGACTTTTAAAGCCTTAAACCTTAATAACCGGAGTTTTTAAATCGAAAATTCATATTTAAACTTGAATTTATAGTATAATTTATCTAAATTTGGATTATATATTTTGGTTAAATTTTGAAATTATAGTTTAGTTTTGGGATTATGGTGAAATGACAGTCAATGTTTCCTGATTTTGTGTAAAAAACTCCCACATTTTAATTTAGTTTCTTTAAACCTCAATCTTTCCCGATTCCGTTTTTTAGCCCCTCTTTCAAGGAACTGTAACAAAAATTATTTTAGCTAAATTTAAACAAACTCATCGTTTTAATATTAAGAACAAAAACACTAAAACCCTCAATTTGAAAACCCTAAATTGTTACACTACTTTATAAACTTTAATTTTGTGTTCAAAATTTAATTATGATTTAAAAAATCCAGTAAAATTTACAATTCCTGACTGGATTTAAAAAACCATTTTGATAGTTGAAAGTTTTTGTCACCAAAATAGACATATCTTGGATCTAAAAAATACAATAATCCTCTTCCTCTATGTAAAACTTACCTCAGGAGATGTGAGATCTACAACTGAATCTGGTACAATACTTTTTACTCCAGCAGCTACAACTTCAAAGCATTTACTTCGTTCCAACAAAGGACATTGATCTACAATTTCTGATGCTTCTTTCTTCATCTTTCCTTTACTCTCCTCCATACCTCTTCGGTTATACGCAGCTGCAAACTGTAAAGTTTTTAACTTTGTTATACGAAATCTAAACCATATAATGGAAAATTGAAACTTTGATTTACTAGAGAAAAATTCTGTTTACTTTCACAGGATTTGACAATGTATTGCATTTATCATCAACGAAGCGGCGAACAAGTTTTGATACTGTTTCTTGAAGTTCTTTCTCTGTTAAACCACAAGTAGCTTGAATTGGGAATATCCGATGACACCATCTGCATCATTTACACCACATTGTTTTGATTTGCGGCGATATAAAAGAGCATCATGAAGTGTAATATAGACAGAATCTAAGAAGATAGTGATCATAAGTTCTTAGCATAGTCTGATACTTACTAGGAGAATGAAATAATAAGGCTGATTTGTACTCAGTTAAACACTAACCACTCTCTTGATGAGGCTAATATACAATCAGATTTCGGTTATTTAGACGTAGAGTCAAATCCTAAAGCTACTAGATGCAATAGAATTTGTTTTCTGATGTAAAAAGCTCGATAATCACGAAATCTAATCAAGTGGCTAAAGGTTTCATTAACCTATATCGACAAATGCAGGAATAAAGAACTTACATTGGTGATTTCAGAGCTTGAGATTCCATAAGCTGAAAGATTTTTGACACAATATTTGTTGTATTGGGGCAGTTTTCGACAGGGAAAGTAAAGAGAAGCAAACCACTTCTTGTAAGCTTAACTAATGACATGAGAGAATTTTGTTCTTCATTGATAGTTTCTTTGGCTGATTTTGGATCTCCAATCTTTGGATTTTCACCTAAAGACAAGACCATAAGCAAAAAGAGACAAACTAGAATTTGATTATGCTCTTCCAGAAACTGAAACTTACCTGTTTCCTGCAAGATATCAGTCTTTTCTTGATCACAAACTTTACGTTTCTTTGAGATTGCATTCACATCACAAGAATTTGGAGCTTCAGCTTTCTCCTCAGCTAAAGGTAATGCCTTTCCAAGGATTGACATCACCTCTTTCGTAGCACTTTTCTCCCTTTCTGATAATAATATAGAAAAAAAAAAGAACTTGTTGGTTTCAATTTTGGTTTTGACTTGGAAACCCATGTTTCTATCAGAAAAAATTAACCCTAACATCAATTTGAGAATTGGAACACAAATTCACTATCTCTAAATTTTCACAGAGGTTTCAATTTGGTTTCAATTGGGTTTTAATTTTGGTTTTAATTTTGGTTTTGAGTTAGAAGCCTATGTTTCTATCATAAACACTTAACCCTAACATCCTCAATGTGAGAATTGGAACATAAATTCACTATCTCTAAATTTCACAGAGGTGCAAATGGAATTGAAACCATGGAAACAAGGGAGGAAGAGCATACTAATGGTGCAGGTGACGAGGAAGCCGGAATGAGAATGATGAAGCAGAGAAGAAGGAGCTGTGTAGTCGAATCGAGGGATGCTTATAACGTTTGCGTGTTGCTCCCATGGCGTTAATGTATCAGTTTCGTCTTCTCTTTCTCGTTTTTCACACACAATATCTTCCTCTATTGCTCTTCCAACACCTTCCATTTCTTTTTCTTCAGCAGCCACTGCTAGTTACTTGTTAGATGAAACCCTTAAGCGTTGAAGAGAAGTCTGAAAGGTAGACTTTGTATGGATTCAGCGATTAGAAAAGTACGATTGCGTTTTAAAACCCTTAAACGCTGCGTTTCAAACAGTGAAAAACAGTGTTTTTAAACTTGGTTAACTTTCGGTCGGGTTACCCTGATGACTCAAATAAGGTATGGGTATTGGGTTATCCATTCGGTTCGATATTTTTAGTTTTTCGGTTTTTCGGTTTCATAACTATAAAATCTAATAAGATTTTTTATAAATTTTGGTTTGATTCTGGTCAATTGCGGTTCAATTATAATAAGAAAACCTGTAAAAATATTTGAAAAACTGAAAAATTACTCGAAAAATCAAAAAATATTTAAAAAAACAAAAAAATACCAAAAAGAATTTATGGTTACTTTCGAGTATCCAATTTCGAGTATCCAATAGATCTCGATTGAGGTTCTCGTTACTACTCAATAACCATAACTCTTGAATCTAAGATCCAATCGGTATTGGAACCAGAACTGTAACCAAACCTTTTTTGGTTCGATTCGGTTTGGTCCTTCGATTCCGGTTTTTGTTAAAATAGTTTTGAATCTATCAAAATAAAATGAAGTTTTAAATTAATTCACTATTATATTTTTGTTTAATTTTAATATTATTTCAGTGTTATAATTTAATTCAATTTATTAAAAACAATTTTTTCAATTTAATTTTTTTTAGATATATGTCATAAATTTTGTAACATCAAATTATAAATTTTGCATACTTATTTTTAAAATGTTAACTTTAAAATTTCGTTAAATCCTATAAATTTTTTTTAATACGACTAAAATTATGTTTAGCTTAATCAAAAAAATCATAAGAAATAATTATATTTTGACCCAAGTAAACCGAATCGACCCAACACGCCCAATAACTTTCACTATCCGATCGGGTAAAAAAAAGCCTAAAGAAATAGAGACTTTCTACGGTTTCAGCGTTTAGAAAAGCACGATAGCGTTTTAAAACCCTCAAGTCTAAGAAGGGCACAATCATTAGAACATCGTACAAGGTTCAATTTCGAAGAAAAAAAAAATGCAGATACTCGCACGAAATCTACTTAGGAGAGTATCAAAAACTCAGGTAAAATCTCAATTTTTCGTTTCTTATTGTATTCTTTGTTTCTTCCCCTTGCTTCGCTTCACTCCATGGATGAATTGCAAATTTTACAGAACTCTTAACTCCCGAGACTAAGTTTTTACTAACAGAAACCATAAAACCTTGTTTTAAACCTTAAGGTACTCAAACCATACCTCAGAACTTTTTTTTTTGTTTCCAGTATATATCAAAACCTTGTTTTTGAGGTGTTTTTGAATTTTTTTTTTGAGGTTTTAAGGTTTCCAATAGATCAAAACCTCAAATTTAAGGAACCTCAAAAATATTTTATTTCCCCATTTTAGTTTATAATTATACATCTCACAAATTTGAAATTTACTGTTAGAGCAAAACACTATAAAACCTTAAATTTGAGGATTAAAAACCTCAAATTTGAGGTTCTGTTTCGAAATGTTCAAAAATGTTGTAAAATGTGGTTTCAGGTTATTCATCGAAATGCATATTCCACTCAAAAATTCAAAGACATTGGTCAGCCAACTCCAACATCTCATCCTCATGTAAAACTCTTACATAATTCTTCAACTTTCTTCACTAAACTATGCAATGCTTTATATTTGCTGATAGTTCACTCTTCCGGTTACAGTTAATGGTTGAAGGAGAGGTTACACCAGGTATACAAGCCGAGGAATACATCACCAGAAGGAAGAAACTATTGGAGCTTCTTCCTAAAAACAGCTTAGCCATTATTTCTTCAGCTCCTATGAAGATGATGACAGATGTTGTACCTTATAATTTTAGACAAGAAGCTGATTACTTGTATATAACTGGATGTCAGCAACCGGGTGGTGTCGCTGTCTTGAGTAAAGAACATGGTTTATGCATGTTTATGCCTGAATCAACTCCTCATGTATGATTTTAATTAGTACATGAAGTTGTATATAATGAATTTGATATAGATAGAGTAAGTTTTTCTTCGGTTTAACGGTTTATAAGACTTGATTTTGTGATGCAGGAAGTTGTGTGGCAAGGAGAAGTTGCAGGAGTTGATGCGGCGTCGGAGTTTTTTAAGGCAGAACAAGCATATCCTATGAGCAAGCTACCTGAGGTTACTTTTAAGTGTTTTTATTTTGTATATTGTTGATTTTGATACTTCTCTGATAGAAGATTTGTGTTGTGTTTTCGTGTTCTTTATGTGTAGATTCTTTCAGAAATGATGAGAAATTCTTCGAAATTGTTTCATAATGTTCAAACGGCGTCACAAAGATACACAAAGTTGGATGAGTTTCAAAAGGCGGTATCACTTGGCAAAGTGAAAACTCTTTCAAGTTTTACACATGAGTTGAGGTTAACTAAATCTCCTGCTGAAATCAAATTGATGAGAGATTCTGCATCTATTGCTTGTCAGGTATTTGTGTATTATGACGAAAAGCCATTACACTTCCAGACTTTCTTGTTTCTTATAGGCCAAATGATAAACAAAAATGCCTTATTATGGTCAAGTGTTAAATTCATATCTCATTTATTTCGAAAAATTTAATCCTCAATTTGTAAAATATAGTCAAATGAAGGTTCAAAGTTTATAAATGTGAAGAATTAGTGTCCAAAATGTTAACTTATGGTAAACCCAACTCGTACAACATTGTTTTATTTATGTTGGTCTCAGTTTCGTCAATCTTGCCGCTAAGTCACAACCTTGGTTAACGTTATAGACACTAATTCGCCACATTTAGAAAAAGAGTATTTATTAAATGTAGATCTTGTTTCATTGTTAGGGTCTTTTGAAAACAATGCTACACTCAAAAGGGTATCCTGATGAAGGAATTTTATCAGCCAAGGTTGAATACGAGTGTCGGGTAAGAGGTGCTCAGCGAATGGCGTAAGTCTTCACATTTTCACCTTTCATTTATGGAAAATATATGTGAATTTTGATTATTTTGTACTCAAATATTTATACCTCTTCTTGTTCTACTAACAAGAAAATTACATATTCTTATATCTCAGATTCAATCCTGTCGTAGGTGGCGGTCCAAACGCTAGTGTTATTCACTACTCACGAAATGATCAGCGAGTAAGTAAGCTTATATGAAACTCTATTTTTGATTGCTAATATTGAGATGTTCTTGAAGCAAACAACTTATTCATAATTTTGTACAGATAAAAGATGGTGATCTTGTCTTGATGGACATGGGTTGTGAGTTACATGGTTATGTTAGTGATCTTACTCGGACATGGCCTCCTTGCGGCAAATTCAGTTCATTTCAGGTTCATGTTTTTGCTGTGTTACTGTTTTATCTTCTTCCGTTTGGTAGCTTGATCTGTTTTTTTTGTTTTTTGTTTCCAGGAAGAGTTATATGATCTTATACTTGAGACAAACAAAGAGTGCATAAAGCTATGTAAGCCTGGTACAACCATACGGAAACTAAACGCAATTTCGGTAAATTTAACTTTATATTAAGCTGTATTTTTTGTGCTTTACATGTTTCTCATGACATATTAATAGGGGAAATGACTAAAAAAAGTTTTGTATTATCGTCAAATGTTAAATCAATACCTCATTTATTTTGATAGCTATTTTTCAGTTTCTAAAAACTAATCAAAGAAAACTTCAGATTTTAGAAATGTGATGAATTAGTGTACATACAACATTAAATCTATCAGAACTTAATCGTCAAATTTTGTTGTCAAAGTCATACTTTACGGAAACTTAAGATTTTAGAAATGTGATGAATTAGTGTACATACAACATTAAATCTATCAAACTTCATTGTCAAATCTATACCTTACGGCGAATCTAGTTCGTATGACATTGTTTTGCTTATGTTACTCTTGTTTCAAACTTGTTTAACATTGCGGACACTAATTCATCCCATTTAAAAAAATTGGAGATTTATTTGATTACATTTTACAAGTTAAGGATTAAACTAATTCCTGAAATAAATAAGGTATTAATTTAACATTTGATGATAATAAAAGTTATTTTTTAATCATTTTTTATCGATATGAATATTCTTCACTTCTGTTTTGTGATGGTAAACAAAAAATATTAAAGTACAAGGCTTTGTTTACATATATTTGATAAGCTACAATGCATTGGAGATGTGATGAATATGATCAAGTACTCAGTAGACTTAAGACTTGAAGTTGTCTTTGGCAACAGTTTTTTATCGATGCTTTCTGTGTGTTTTGCAGACTGAAATGTTGTGTGAGGGACTAATGAAAATGGACATCTTAAAGAATCGTAGATTGTACCATCAGTTGAATCCCACTTCAATAGGTATGCATTGAACCTCAAATTACATTAACATATCATTTTGTTTTTTTTTTTTTCAATTGCATCAAAATCTTATCTCTAACAAAAATGTCTTGTGATGAATAAAAAAAGGACACTACCTTGGGATGGATGTGCATGATTCTTCTACTGTAGGATATGACCGCCCTTTGCAGCCCGGTTTTGTAAGTAATGCTACTTTTTATGGTTCATTCATCTTGAACAAAATCTTAGCTTAGTTTTTGAATCGGTTATATCTGTTAGATTCTACTAGACTTTGATAGATATGGATAGGGTTGGACATTCGCGTACCCGTTTGGTTCCCGTTTCGGTACTTTCGGTTATTAGGTTCTTCGGTTTCATGACTATAGGATCCGTTCAGTTCTTCGGTTTCATGATCCAGACTTCCAGTTCGGATGCTGGATAAGGAGATCTGAAAATATACCCGAAAAATCGAAAAGATACCCGAAAACTAATAAAATACTGAAAAAGCGAAAAAATAAAACAAAATATGGTTACTTTTAGGTATTCAATGGATATCTATTCGGGTCCGGTTATTATCTGATATCCATGGATCCCAAGTTTAAGAACCAATGGTTATTTTTTGCCGGAACCGAACCAAACACTCTTTTTTGTTTTTGTTTTGGTTCGGTTCCGGTTTTTTATGCCCAGCCCTAGATGTGGAGTTCCAATTGAAAACCAATTATTAATTAATGGCGTAGTACATGTTTCTTTAGTTTACTACTAATGTTGGTATTTTTCTAACATCGGATTCTAACATGGCTGACTAAGATGTTGACTTTATTTGCTCATATATCTTGGACTGAATCTCATTTAATTTTTGGATCGGTTATATCTGTTAAGAGTTTACTAGACCAACATTTCCAGCTTAGAACTAATTAACATTGAGTAGAATGTCTTGTGTTCCTTATATATATTTGGGATTATGGTATTTTAAACCCTGAACTATTTTTGTTCGATGAAAAAAACTCTTAACTATCAAAATTGTTTGTCTAGACTTTGATAACCAAATTTTTTAAATCCTAAAACCCTAAATGACCGGATTATTTAAATCAAAATCTCAAATTTAAACTTAATTAATCCAAATTCGGATTATATTTTTGAGGTTTAATTTTAAAATTAGAGTTTAATTTTGTGTTTATGGTTTAATTTTAATTTAAAATCGCTTATCAATGTCTAAAGTTTAAAAATTATCAGAAAATTCAAGTTTTAGAAACCGATTTTTTATAGTTGAGGGGTTTTTTCGTCAAATGAAAATAGTTCAGCATTTGAAATACCACGCTCCCTATATTTTGTTACCAATGTAGCTAGGTTACTTTCCGATGCGAGATTCCAACAAACTTCACACTCTGAATTGGATTGTCAATTAGTCAATTGCTTATACTCAGCCCTTTTAACGTTTGAAGCAAACGAGCTGAATTTTGTTAATTTATTATTAAATAATAATGTGAAACTTATATTTGTTGGTTTAATTTTGAAATTAGAGTTTAGTTTTGTGTTTATGGTTTAATTTTGAACAGGTGATAACGATAGAGCCAGGAGTCTACATACCATCATCGTTTAACTGTCCAGAAAGGTGTGCAAATACTCTCTGTTTAAACTAATTTCATGTGTTTCACCATATTAGCTTCTTCTGACACTAATTTATTTGATCAGAAAGTGAATGAACATGACATGATGTATGAGATCAAACAATGTATGGTTTGTGTTGACTTTTACTGTAAAAATTTGCAGATTTCAAGGGATTGGGATAAGGATTGAGGATGAAGTTCTGATTACTGACACAGGCTATGAGGTTCTTAACTTCTTTTCAACACTTTTGAGCTTTAAATTAATATATCAGTTATTTTGAAAATTAATTTAATTTTTTCGATTTTTAAAATATAGTCAATAAAACTTCAAATTTTATAAATGTGATGAATTAGTGTCTAAGACGTTATATCTGTCAAATTTCATCGTTAAATTCATACTTTATGACGAATTCAGCTCGTATAACATTGTGTTGTTTATGATGGTCTCGATTTCGTCGATTTTGTCACTAATTCGTTGATTTTGTTTAATGTTGTGGACACTAATTTGTCACATTTAGAAAAAAATTTGAAGTTTATTTGATTTGACTGCATTTTACAAATGGAAAAGTAAAGTAATCTTCAAAATAAATGAGGTATTAATTTAACAAATTAGAAGATATTTTTTAGGCATTACAGTGAATTTATTCAATTGGTGTGAATGATGATTTTGATTATGATGATGATGATGATGATGATGATGATGATGTATGTTTTGTGGGTTGAAAAAACTGCAGGTGCTAACAGGGTCAATGCCTAAGGAGAAAAAACACATAGAGACATTGTTGAACAATTATGGCTATGAAAAGTCAACACAGGACATGGACACGGTCAGTTTTTCTTCATGAGACGATTTTTTTGATATTATATTATTAAATTTATGTTTAGAATTTGTATCTTGTATTGTTAAATTCCACATTTTCTTTGTAACTCTGAAACGGGAATAAAAAGAGATTAACGTAGAAAACATGATTAAGGGATTACGCAGTAATAAATCACAAGGTTTCCAAGTTTGTGTAGCTCTAATATTTGCAAAAAAAATTATATAAAATGTTATAACTCGAGAGGATTTTGCAAACATGTTATAGTGTATGAGGATATTTCAAAAATACTTGGATCTATTGTTAAGTATTTTTACAAACAAATGTTTGAATTAAGACATTTTAAAAAATTCCCTTTTTTTTAACCATTTGTAGTGTTCTTTACAATAAATATTTCAACATTATTGTAAACATAAGTTACAAATATTTTACTTAGTTTTTCAAAAAACGATAACAAAAGAGCTGCAAAAAAAACCGATAGTAAAAATTTAGAGATTTTTAATGGAGAAGTATATATATATATATATTAGTATATAGTATTGATCGTTTCTATTTCTTTAATTAGTTTTTGCATAAATAGATTGCTTTTAATTAATTTGTGTTTCCTAAAATGCTTTTAAAAATATAAAGAATGAGATCGAAAAAGCATACGTTCGTTTATAAAGAAAGAGATTGAAAAACAATTTATGTTCATTTCGTCGTTGTTAGTTAAAAGTAGTGTTGTTCAGATCTATCGTCAAAATCTGTTGTTGAACAGTTTGATTAGATGTCGTTGGTTTGACAACAAGTTCCGACGACAAGTTTCGGCGATTGTAAATTAAACACTGAATTTTTCAGTGATTCAGATTTTAAATCGCTCGTATAGTTTGTCATTATCGCTCATCGCTGGCGACAACGAACAACATTTTATGTCGCCGAACTCAACGACGTGCAAACGAACAGGACCAATGTCACAAGTGACAAGTCACAATCAACAAATTAAAAATTACGAATCACATTTGCAACAACTTTACTGATACTCTCTTCAAACCCCTCTTTATGTTCCATCTATAAAACTAACCAAAGATCCCCATTAATATTTTTTGAAAAAAAATGATTTATATAAATTAATATCTAACTAAGAATTGGATGGTTGAATTAGTCATTTAAGTTCAACTATATATATATATATATACTTTTTGTTAATTCTTTTATTTAGTTTTTTAAAATTCTTGTTATTTTTATAAGAAAAAAAATATTCTAACTAGAATAATATAATATATTTTTTATGGTACTAATAGGAAGATTATACTAATATGTGAGTATATGTTTTTAATATAGGAAGTTATGCAATTTATTATAATTTAAAATAATTTTTTTTATTCATTTTCATTCATCTAATTAATTACTATTCGCATCAAATATTTTATTTATCTACAATTATTCATTTTATCAATTTTAGTCATCGTAATCTAAGTTTGCATCTTTTTTCTTCCTTTTTTTTTGCTTCATTCATTGAGTTCAATTTATCAATTTAATGTTCACCAGCTAGAATCTAGGTTAAGTTTGATACTCCCTCCGTTTCAAAATATAAGAAGTTTTGCTTGAATGCACAATTTTTAATAAAACTTATAAAATTACAAATTTAACTTTAATTAATTAGACACTTTTTCTTTACTTTCTCTCTCTTCATTTATTTATGACAAGAGTAAATTTGTAAAAAAAAAATACAAAAAATACATTGAAATTTAAAAACACCTAATATTATGAAACAAGAAAAAAAACCTTAAACTCTTTATAAAAAAAATGGAGGGAGTATTTTATTTTATATAAGTACTATACATGTTTGTAACAGAAATGATCCTATTCCAAGGTTAGAAGCATGGCTATGTTCTAGATTTGATTGTGTGTTATTTAGGTGCATAAAATAATCGACACAAGCATTTACGAGTTCCCTGATTGTGTATCAGGTACGTCTCGGTGGAGAACACTCCACAATCCACTATCGCCGGAAAAGTTCACAGTTCTGATCACTCTCTCTCACCAGAAAGAAATCAGGTACACAGTATGAAGAAAATCAGATGAAAACTCACACTATCTAAAACGTAAAAGTTTGTTACGTTTTGGATAAGGTTTTCTCAACAGAAAACGGGCCTG
>ASZG01036169.1:0-28276 GCA_000411095.1 Aethionema arabicum
ATTGTCTTCAACCTACAAGCTTAATGAACAATCCAAAGACTACACACCCAATTCCCACTTGAACCATCGTCTTCTTCACCATATCTTTCACTTCTGAAATCATCCCTTCAAACCTCTGTTTTATCTCAGCCTCTACTCTCTTTTGATCCCTCATCTGCTCTCTCCTAAGCCACTTTACTGCTTCCTCAAGTTCTCTATTGCTTTCCCTCAACATCTCAACCTCTTCTACCAATCCCTCGTCCACCCATTTGAATATATGGTCCTCATCCCAAGCCTACAACCCAAAATTTCATCATATCTCAATGAACATATCTCAATGTATCTAATCTAATGAACCCTTTAACTTACCTTCTCCGACACAACATAAGAACAACGAAAGAACCGACGGTACGGATTGTAATCTGATTTCGAAACCAAGGACGAAACAGGCTCACCACACCAACAAAACTTAGGTACCCCCAAAACTCTACCTCTAGCTGGCTGCGAAATTGAAGAACCTCCAGATGCAGTATGAGACATCTCCAATTGCAACCTGCAAACCAAGAATCGCAAATCAACAAACCCAGAACCCAGAATCGCTAAACTCTTTAGCTCGATTTCAACTACCTCTATCTCTATTTAGCTCGATTTCACCTATCTCTATTTCTCTACAGCTCGATTTCACACATATACGAACTCACCTTGCTCGATTTTGATGAAGACCACTAGATTGAGCTCGATTTTGAAGATCGTTGAAGATAGAGATTTTAGGGTTCGATATTACCATTAAATTGAATTTGGGGAAAAACTGAATTTGACCCGTAATAGATAATGGGTATTCTGGTTCGGTTTCCTTTGCAGTTCAACGACGGTTTTCAGGTTCATTAATGGGTTAAGGGAGAAAACCAACGAAATCGACATAAACCACGGTTTATGGGGACTGTACCTTCGAACTTACGTTTTGTGTGCAATTAGGTCGAGTCCATACTATTGGGGGGAACTGATACTATATGGAACTTCTCAGGGGAATCTAGACCGTGTTCCCGAAAAATAATGTAGAGAAACTTGTACCGTAAATAACTGTATTATAAAGTGTTTATGTCTAATACAAAGATTATTATTTTACTGTTTTATTGTTGATGACGTGGAGGGCTAATCAGCCGTTGATTGAATCTTAGCAGTGAAAACCCCTTACTGATCACACCACCTCTCGAACCATCTCTCTCGCGATCCCAGGGGCTTCATCAGCCTCACCACAAGCTCCGTGCCCTCTTGCTCTCTCTTCTCCAGATCCATCTCTGTGACCAATTTGTCTCACGAATCGCATTTGATTCGATCTATTCTCTTTACTTTCATGATCTCGCTGATTTACGAATCCGATTTTGATCTTTCTGTGAATTTTTCCGTAGATTAACTTGTAGTTTTCTCGAGATAATCTCTATTTGGTTCATGATTTTAATACCTTGAGTTTTTTTATGGATCCGCAGCCTTCCCTGATGGGAAGGTCTTTTGGTAGTAATCGATCGAGTGTAGATCTCGGCCGTTCTTCTTCGTCTTCTTCTCCTACAGGGATAACTAGAACGATTTCTGATGCAAGTAGTCAGAGTCTCTCTTCGATTCTTAATAATCCTCATGGAGGGAAGTCTGGTGTTTATGGTTCAGATGCATCTTGGGTTGGTTGGTGGTCTTCGTCGACTTTTGTAGCTCCGGCTGAGTTCGCGCCGGTTGCTTCGACGAAGCTTCCAGGTTCGGAGCTTACTAGATCCGACTTTCATGGCTACATTTCGTCGATCTCTGAGTCTCATGGTAGGTTTGAGGATATTAGGAAACACACGAGAGAGGAGGGTTCTGGGTTTGATCAGGAGAGTCACGTATCGGGATTAGCTGCGTGCCTGCGAGAGGTTCCTGCACTTTACTTTAAGGAGGATTTTGCACTAGAGGATGGAGCTACATTTCGTTCTGCTTGCCCTTTTTCGACCCTCACGGAGAATCTAGCGCTTCAAGAGAAGCTGTCACAGTATCTTGATGTGGTGGAGCTGCATCTTGTGAAGGAGATATCTGTGAGATCCGATTCGTTCTTCGAAGCGGAGGGACAGTTACAGGATCTGAATGTGAAGATTGTTGAGGGTTGTAGTAGGATCCGGGAGTTAAAGGAAACGATTCGACTTTTGGACAGGGATTTAGTAACTTCAGCTCGAGAGATTCAGGAGTTGAGCTCAACCAGGACTAATATGCTGGAGCTGCAACGTAGATTGAGGCTTATTTTGTATGTTAATCAAGCTCTCTCCACACTCAAATTGGTAATTTTCTTGTTGATAGGCATAAAGTAGTGCAAAGTTAACTCGTTTTGTGTATTTCCTCTTTTTCTTGATAGAAGCTCTTTTCTTTATTGTTCAGCTTATTGCGTCCGCAGATTGTGCTGGTGCTTTGGATATAACTGATGATCTTCACAATTTGCTGGTAAGTTTATCTGTGTGTTGACATTGGATACTTTTAGATCCTTAGGTTGCTCTTTCCTGAGAAGCTTAAATGGTTTTACATCCAATACTAGGCTGGGGATGAGCTAACCGGTCTACACTGCTTTCGCCATCTTCGAGATCATGTTACTAGTTCAATAGATGCCACAAACAGGTGCGTCTCTTTTCATGTTGTTATGATAATTGCCTAAGCTATGCTATTGAGCCTGCCCGTAAAATTCTTCTAGAAGAAGCGTTATCTTTCTATGAGCTGTAGTTTTAATGAAGAAAGTATCTTATGTTTGTGGATGGAATAAGGGCATTAGACTGCATGGGATATCATGTTTATAGTACAGATGCTTCGTAAAATTTGGTGTTTCACTTTATACTTCTCTACTATGCCTACTTGATATGTTTTCTCTGTTATTTTCTTGTATGTTCTCGTGTCTGATTGCTTCTTATTTTTTTTTCTTGTAGTATTCTCACGGCAGAGTTTATGCGTATCTCAATACATGATACTGGGGAGATAGATGTACTGATTTTATCTGCAGCAAAAGCACGGGGTTCCATTTCATCTAACGGGAAGACTACTGATGAAGTAAGTCTTGCCAGGCAAAAAAAAATTATGTGTTTTTAGAACTGTCTGGAGCTCGATCGTCACTGTAAAACCTTAACAGAAGATCCTGTAGTGTGAGAAGTTGTAGATTAATCAGAAATAGAACTGGAACAACTTCCAGGATGACTGTTTGCACTTTGCCTCAATCTCTTGTCACATCTATTGCTTAGTATCACTTTCCTCCTTCAAACACTGAAAATTGGGCTTACGTCTTTGCAGGTTATGCTGGAAGAAGAGGAAACCTCTACCTTATGTGACCGGCTTCTTCCTCTTGTTATTGGATTGCTGAGAACGGTGAGTTACTGGTCTTGAATATTCTTTCGTATGTACTTCCACCAAAGCTTGACAATGCTTTGTTGTTTAGTTTTTCATTTATGTTTGTTTCTGGTCATTGTAGTTGGTTAGTAGTGTTCGTTTCAGATTTTACTCTGAATTCAGTTTCTCATATGTTGTTCGCTGGACTGGTTGTTGTAGGCGAAGCTCCCTTCAGTTTTGAGGATGTATCGTGATGCACTCACAGCTGATATGAAAGATGCAATCAAGAATGCAGTTGCTGAGTTGCTTCCAATTCTTGTTTCTCGATCTCTCGAATCTGACTTTTCCCATGGAGAACGCTCAGTAGATGTTGATGGTGAGATTATAACTGTTATCACTATGTACTAAGATTGCCATTAAATTAGTTTATGACGTGGAAGAGTAGTTGAACATCAGCTTCGCTTTGAAAAAATGTAAAATTCCTCTGATACACTTCAAGCCAAGCTCAACTCTGTCGAAGCAACAATAGATAGTTTATGTTTTGTGAGTGCTTTTATCAATAGATTGCTGCTTATTCCTAGTTACTTGCTTTCAATTTATTCTCTGATTAAGTCTGAGATCCGAGTAGGAATAAATTGACAAGGAAAGTCAACTGATGAAGAATGTTGGCTGAAAACACATTTGAGGGATCAAATATAGTTTGTATCTTTTTCTTAGGATAATGTATTCTACTTTGGAGGTAGTGTATCTCTAAAAAAATCCAAGCTTATTCTGGTGCTTATTCAGGTGGTGGCTTATCTCTTGCGAGCAAGTTGAGGACTCTGTCATCTGAAGCATTTGTTCATCTCCTAACTGCTATATTTAAGATTGTTCAGGTAATTCATGCATCAATTCTGAGATTTTAATATTTACACAGGCATTATAGGAAGTTGTACATTTATGTCTATAGATGTTATACATTTGGATTTTGGTTTTCATAACCTACATTATTGAGGCATTGAAACCTTGCACCTTCTGAGCAGTTAGATTATTGATTAAGATGTAATATGATTTCATTTCATTTAGTGAATGCAGGCACATCTTGTCCGGGCTTCAGAAGTTAAAAAGGCAATTGAATGGATTCTCTGCAATATAGATGGACATTATGCAGCTGATTCTGTTGCCGCTGCAATTGCTGTTGGTGCTGCCGCGGCTGAAACAGCTCAGGAAACCGGTTTTCAATCGGGTAATGCTGCATCAAAGGCCCTTCCATTGCAGCGAAAATCAAGCGACCCATCAAGCTTGACGAACATGTCGAGAAACTTCAGGTTTCGTACCTCTCTTTTGTGTTCTTCCAAATTGTCGGGTTTTGTCCTAGGCTTGGAACTATAGTTAGTCTGTTTTTTTGTATACATAGGGCCGATGTTTTGAGAGAGAACACAGAAGCTGTCTTTGCAGCTTGTGATGCTGCTCATGGAAGGTGGGCAAAACTACTTGGAGTTCGTGCTCTCCTTCATCCAAAATTAAAATTGCAGGAGTTCATGAGCATTTATGACCTTACCCAAGAATTTATAACAGCTACAGAGAAGGTATTTCTTTTATATTTTTCTTCACGAGAGAAAAATTGCGTTGCTAATTTTGTGTGACATTCATATATTTACAGATTGGGGGACGTTTGGGATATAGTATTCGTGGGACACTACAATCACAAGCTAAAGCCTTTGTCGATTCCCAGCATGAAGCTCGGGTAAGTTTTTGTAGTTATACGTTTATGCGTTTTGCAACAAGGTACATCTACACTTTTTGTTCGTTCTGTGGTTTATCAAAAACATAGGGTGTAAAAAGTGGTACAAAAAAATTACACAAAGAGTTATATGCCAAGCTATCTGTTCTATACTTAGTCTAGCAGAAAGGCTAATTTTAATTTTGATAACTGATTAAAACAATAATGACTTCACAAGGATTCGGATAATTAACAATTTTTTACTTTGCTTTTTTGTAGATGGCAAAACTGAAAGCGGTGCTTGATCAAGAAACATGGGATGAGACGGATGTTCCCGAAGAATTTCAAGCCATAATTAGTTCTCTTTTTGTGTCCAAGGATTTGATGTCTGGGAACCCTGATGATGCTAATGTTAAAACATATCATAGAAATCCGCTCCCTCTTAATGGGTCTCTGACTTCAGGAACTGGGGATCAACATACTGAATCGCCAAATGAACAAACCGAATCTAGTGAAAGTACTACAGTTAGTGATGGACAAGTGAAACTCACAGTCTCGCCTGAGTCTCTTGAAAGAAGCAAGGCTGGTGTATCTTCAGCTCCAAATAATCAAGGTAACCTGAAGGAGCGGGGAAAATCTACGCCTCAGATCCTTTTCTATCAAGGAGTTGGTTACCACATGGTAAACTGGTTAGTTTCCTTGTTATGCATTCAATGTTTTATTTATGTGTTTTGTTTTGCTCTCCTGAGTGGTTGTTAATTAATGAAAAATCCATCTCCACTTTCCATTCACCATATAGACTTGGTGTCTCGCATCCCTAAAATTGGCGATCTACTGTCTAAATATTTATTACCTTTTTAGGTTACGTAGTCTTAGATGAAGCCAAGGCTGGAGATTTTGATTATGCTGATGTAATTCCTTTTATGCCTGCAGTGGGTTAATATTACTCAAGATGTTGTCAGAATACGTGGATATGAACAATTCTTTGTCAGCTTTGTCCTCGGAAATTGTTCATCGTGTTGTGGAAGTGTTGAAATTTTTCAACACAAGGACATGCCAGCTTGTTTTGGGTGCTGGTGCTATGCAGGTAAAAACATGCTTTCAATAAAGAAAATAATATCTTTCACTCCTGATTAGCTGTAGTCTGTTTTCTATTCAGTAACTTGTGATCCTTATGAGAACAAGATATATTTCCTTACCTACTTATCTCTTGCAATCAACTTCGTTGAAATAAAGACATGATTACTATTTATGCAAAACAGATGTAGTTTGCCCTAATATTGACCGTTAGAGTGGCTACACTCATGCTATAGGTATCTGGTTTGAAGTCCATAAAGGCGAAACACTTGGCGCTTGCAAGTCAAGTCATCGACTTTGCCTACACTATTATTCCGGGTAGGTGGTGGGATTTTCATTTCTTATTTTGAACTGTTTTACAAGTGCACTCTTAACGTTTTCAGCTCGATTGATGTCTTTATTATCATTTGCTTCTCCTTTTGAAAGGTGTTAGCTTGTGTTACTTAAGCATTTCTTTTTAACTTGACCTTGTTTTCTCCAAACATGAGCTTATTTATCTGGTCTTAAATGATCAACTTAGTTTATACATCTTCAGCTGCCCAACGATGTTGTTTAAGTCATCCATAGCTCATTTTCCATGTAAGGTTGGTTGCTTCATAACAGCTTTTTCTTTTTTTTTGTGGTCCTAGAAACCAGAAGAATTTTGTTCTCAAAAGTACCTGAGTCAAGAAAGCCACTATTATCATCAGAGATTGATCGAGTTGCTCAGGTATATTTCTCTCTTTCCTTCTCGTTTTTTTCTCTTTAATCTAAGCATTGGTGGTCGTTGTGCAGTAGATGTAGTTGATAAGAAAAATTCACACCTGTTACTTATCTCTAAATTTCTCGGATGTAAGTGTTGCTAGGATGACAAAAGTAATTTGTGTTTCCATTAACTTCGGCTTCTCGCCAATTTTCAGGATTATAGGGTTCATCGAGATGAAATATACACCAAACTGGTTCAGATTATGAGAGAAAGACTATCAATGCATCTCCATATGTTGCCCAAAGTTATCGAGGGCTGGAACAGACCTGCAGACGCCAGTAAACAAACTAAAGAGTTTTCTTGGCCAATCACAAGGGTAACTACTCTCATTCACTAGTTTATAAAACTCGATGCAATACCAACCTTCACTTTCTTGTGTTTTGCATATTACATGCTTTTCTCGCTGAATTGTTTACATCCCTTAGATTGTCCTACAAATTTCCATAGTACTCATAAGCATTTTGATCATATATACTATTAACTATGTTGTCGTATTCATAAGCATTTTGATCATATTTACTATGTTGTCGTGTGTCAAAAGCAACAAAGTTCTAAAAGTGCCTTATGTTGTTATCCAACAATTCGTGCCATTTTGTTCGATAGGTGTTTTAATATAGCAAATTCGTGATATTTTATCTTCTGCAAAAGCTATTTTTTGGTATTTAAAATTGGTGTATTTGATATTTTCTAGGAAGTTGGCTACCTTCATCGCGTCTTATCGGAGACATTACATGAAGCCGATGGTCAAGCAATCATCAGGTTAGCTACAAATCTGTAGATAACAAATTTAGAGCTGGGCTAGTTTGTATTTCAAATTGAATTAGAATCAAGTTAAGAATCTTTTTTTGGGTCTATAAATTAACGGTTATAATACATTTTCATGATTTTTTGCAGGCAAGTGATATTAGATCTCCACTCACAAATCTCACAAGCGCTTACCAACTTAGACATAAACTCTCCAGACGCAAAGAAAATGTACTTTAAACTTTACTCTCTCTTTACTTAAACCGAAACTTAGCTTCTTCTCGTAAACTAAACACTTCATCTTCTTCTATCAGATTAAAGCTTCACATTGAGCGTATCCTTAAATGCATCCGGTCTTTACCTTCCGACAACAACACGACGAATCAATCAAATGTTCCGAACTGGGGAAAACTCGATGAATTCTTTGCGCAACATTATAAAGGAGAAGGAGATGAAGCTGAGTGATGAAGTTTTTGTCATTGTACAGCAAAATTTGTTTCCTCCTTATGAAGATGGACAAAGTCGTCGTCCCTGTAGAATTTAACTTACAGGTAACAAAACTCTTTCTCTCTCTCTCTCTCTTTCTTAAACCGATCAAAGATTAGTTTTTTTTTTCTCACCCGGTTTAGTATCATATGATATGTCTGTAGGAAGTAGAACATGGTCTGATTAATGGATGTTGAAAAATGCAGGCATGTATTTACAGTTTCTTTGGCAAAGGATGAATATGATGATGATTATGAATCTTTTGCTTTGTACTCGAAAAGTTTCGAAGCTATTATATTATTTTTGGTTATTTTGATGATGAATTGTTGCTTTTGATTTTGTTTTTGTGAATTGAAAGAGGTACGTGTGATTTTGGAGAGGAGTTTTTGAAAGAGGTAAGGGAGTAGATTTAGACGTATATATATAATATACATATTCTTCTCGAGGATAATTTTATGTTTTAAATTGATTAGTTATTTTGATATTTAAAAAGTATATAGCTAATTTGCGTTTATGTTTGGTTAAATTTTAAATGTTGTTTTTTTATTTACACTATAAAATCTAATAAAATGCATAATTTAAGTTTACGATTGATAAATTTATTGTTTTGAACTACAATTCAATGGCCAATAGATTACAAATTCAGATATACTCGAAATATTTTGGTCATTTTAATGTTTACAGTAATTATGATACACCTTAGTCAACATTTTGAATTATAATTGATACATGCCAGAAAAAACAAAGTGATACATGAATTGCACTTATCTTACTTGGTATTTAAACGCAAAAACATGGTTATATCCATGTTTTAAAAAAAAAAAACGAAAACATTTATGAGAAACTAAAAGTATTTTATTTTTAAAGGCAAATACAAATCTATACACATAAATAACTAAATAAGTAATTAAAAGAGGAAAAACGAGTATTTAAAAGTGAAAATGGAAGATAACCTTAACGTTTTACCATTTCAAAATTACTAAACGCTGTTAAATTCCTATGTTTTCTCATGAAGTAGCGAAATTCCGAGTTAAAGAAAATAGTGAAATCCCGGATTTATTTATTTGACCATTTACGGATTTACCCTTGTTAAATTGCGGCGCCGTTGACTCTAATCAAAGATCAAAGTTCGTGTATCTCTGCGCTCGCCTCGCACAAGAATCGCTTACCAAAGTTTCCTATTATTCTTTTCTAGATTCTTTGAATGAATCTTATCATCTGGAATCGATCTCTGAGGCTTTCTCAACATCGCAATCTTATGTAGATATTTGTTCTCGCTGCTGTGATATGCGTGCTACGAGCTACTAGAATGAATACATCGCCGATCAAATTTGGGTCATTTGAGCCCGACTGGATTAAATCTTTGGCTAAGCAATCAAACGCCGATGACATACCGGAGAGACTCTTCAAGGAACGTAGCAAGGTTTTTTTTTGTTTCCGGAGTTCTTAAATTATCCTTTTGATTATTTTGGATTAGGAACAAATAGGGTTTCTCCTTCTTCTGTCTTTAGATATTTTACTACAAATTGATATTTGCAGGTATTTGTTTTGAGCTTGGACCTACGTGACGGTGGTACTAAGGCGAAAACAAAGATCTTATATAAAGTTTTTGCGATCCGAGGTAACATTAGTAACAAGAATTTCCTTCACGATTCCTGGACAAGACGTTGGTTTATCCCACCAACGATATATCTCTAATTCTTGATAGATAAGCTTTTGGTTGGTTCTGATCTAATCTATGGCCGATTCAGAGTCGGGTCTGTGAGAGGAGTGTTCAGATGTCTTGATGATTAAGACCAATCTGAGGTAGGCGTCTCTTGTATTAGGTGAAAAACGTAAACATTGTGCCATTGCGTTGCAGTTTTCCTTGTTGGTGAGCTTTAATCGTGACTTGAATCCTGGGATCAATTTGTTTAGTCTGTATCTACTTTAACATAAAGGAGCATCTTGTCGTTGACGAGTGGAATGGATTAGATGATATGAGCATTTCTTTGGATTAGATTCATGTTAGTGCTGGTGGAATTCAATGAGTGGTTCTAATTTGTGTTGGTCAATTGTTTTTGTGCTTAGGTGTCACCTCTGTATCCTGGGGTGAGGAAGGGCATATTACTGTGATTGGAACAGTGGATGTGGATCCACAAGACGTGCTTATAAAGCTGAGCAAATATCGGCCTACAATACTGAAAGTTCAGCGTAAGAAGAATGTTGAGTTAGATAAGGAAGGTGGCTGTGAGAAATTGGAGGCGGTAGATAAAAAGCGGGTTGAGAATAAGATGCTTTTAAGGGGAGAATCGTACAGGTCTTGGATGCCTTCACTGTCATGGAAATCTGAAGGACCAGGGGACTCAGATTCAGGAAATGGAATTACAGTCCTTGCCGGCAAACCTACAACTACAGCTCTCAACATGATGAACTCGAACTATGACTGGCATTCCTTCTGCAAGTTCCTCAGCAACCTTTTTCCTCCGTCGACTCCCTCTTGCTGCAGTGCCAATGATGTAATTGATTTTCTTTGTAAGCGGCAGGTTTCAGACGACGTTGACCTTGACGCTCTTGTTGACAGCCTCAGTACTATGATTCTGACATGCGGCGTAGACCCGGAGAAAAATCCTTTTCGCAGCCTAGCTGTAACAACTTACCTTAAGGTAGCAAATGAGAAGCCTCTTAGAACAGAATACATTTTTGTCTTTACGTGCAATGACAACCTTGATGTGGACGAGGCCTCTTTCATTGAAGCCATCTCAAAAGAGCTCTGCAAGGGGGATGTCACCCCTCTGACATATAATCTATCAGCCACAGAGAGGCTAGATGAAGATATGCTATGCAGATCTGGTGTTTGTATTATGATACTTTCACATAGTTATGTTTATTCTAGACAGTCCTTGGATCATCTGTTAGCAATCATGAAACTTCAAAAAGATACAGGCCTTGTAGTTATTCCTATTTTTTTTAAGGTTTCAGTTTGTGAAGTAAAAAATAGGTTTGAAGCAGAATTTCTACAGCTTCAGAATTCTGTCGAGAAAGAAAGAGTTCAGGAATGGAAGGCGGCTATGACTGAAATAGTCTCCATCGGTGGACTTGAATGGACAAAGGGGTATATTGTCTTATCTTAGTTGCCTCTTTATTATTTGTACAATATGGCAACTGTTCCCGGATTTTTTTTTTTAAGAGATCTTGCAAAGGATATCTCCAAAGATTTAGCATATAAACATCTTCGACTCTTCGGAGGAGGATTTCTTATGAGTGTGGTGTTAATTCGTTACTTACATAATTTGTGTCCTTTTCGCAGGACAAAGTTTCTGCTTGCAGAGAAAGTTGTAAGGCATGCATGCTTAAGGGTATATTTGAAAAATAGCAAGAATCTGCGTGGGATCGTGTCATTGTTAATTAACGCTCAGTCTTCAGGCGTGGAAATTGTGGGAATCTGGGGAATGGCAGGTATAGGTAAGACATCCATTGCTAGAGAAACTTTTGACATAGCCGCTCCAGATTATGATTTGTGTTACTTCGTGCAAGACTTTCATCTAATGTGTCAGATGAAAGGGCTGAGACAAATGCGTGAAGACTTCTTCTCTAAACTATTTGGTGAAGAAAAACTACGTGTAGACGCTTGTGATACAAAATTGAGTTTCCTGAGGGGTTGGTTCCACAACAGAAGGATTCTTGTTGTTATCGATGACGTTAGTAATGCCGGAGATGCAGAAGCTCTAGTTGGAGGGTTTGGCTGGTTGTCTCATGGACACACAATCATCTTAACCTCTAGGAGAAAGCAAGTTCTTGTACAATGTAAGGCTAACGTGCTACACGAGATTACAAAATTAAGCGAGTTTGAATCTTATCGTCTCTGCAAACAATATTTAAATGAAGAAAGTGCTGTTATCTCAGAGCTTATGAGCTGTAGTAGTGGTATTCCATTGGCTCTCAAAGTTCTAGTTTCGTCTGTATCAGAGCAGCATATAGACGATATGAAGGAACATCTGCAAAGCTTGCGGAAAAATCCTCCAATTGAGATTCAGGAAGCATTTCAGAGAAGCTTTGACGGACTAGATGAAAACGAGAAGAACATATTCTTAGACCTCGCATGTTTTTTTAAAGGAGAGAACAAAGATTATGTGGTGAAGATACTTGATGCTTGTGGGTTTTTTGCATATTTAGGAATCTGTGATCTTATAGATGAGTCTCTCATTAGTCTTTTGGACAATTGGATAGACATGCCTGTTCCTTTTCAAGACATGGGCCGATTTGTTGTTCATCAGGAACATGAGGATCCATGTGAGCGTAGCAGATTGTGGGATTCTAATGACATAGCTGATGTATTGACTAACAATTCAGTAAGTAGTTGATATGCATTTTGTTCATTATTAAACTTTCTTTAGTTGTAAAAGCTGATAATTCTCTACATATGTGATTGTGGATTTCAGGGAACAGAAGCGATTGAGGGTATCTTCCTGGATATGTCTGAATTGGTCTGTGAATTGTGTCCTAATGTGTTTAGTAAGATGTATAGACTCAGATTACTGAAGTTGCATTGTTCCACCGTTGGGAACCAGTGCAAGCTAAGTTTACCTCGAGGCCTCGAGACTTTACCTGATGAGTTAAGGCTACTACACTGGGAGTATTACCCTCTAGAATACTTGCCTCAGAAATTTAATACCGAGAACCTTGTAGAGATATACATGCCTTACAGCAACATCACGAAGTTATGGGAAGGAAAGAAAGTAAGTAATTGTGTTTAAGCTGCATACATATAATTATAAGCTTGCATCTGATGACTCATCTTGGTCTTGTTTTTTATTCTTGTATTAAACAGAATTTCGAGAAGCTAAGGAGAATCAAACTGAGTCACTCCAGAAAACTATCTAATATTCTGGTGTTAGAAGATGCCGTGAACCTTGAACATATTGATCTCGAAGGATGCACAAGTCTGGTTGACGTCAGCTCATCTATTCCTCGTGGTGGGAAGCTTATTTCCTTGAATATGAAAAACTGTTCTCATTTGCAGAAACTGCCTCCCATGACTGATTTAACATCTCTCGAGCTTCTTAATTTTTCTGGCTGCTTAGAGCTTGAGTATATTCCGGATTTGGCTCCAAATACAAACGAGTTACATCGGAGGGTAATTCTCCCAATGTAGTAAGTAACCTTTGCTCATCAGACCAAGTCTTTGCTTTATACCTTATAAGGCTACTCTTTTCCTCTAGTGGTCCATTGTGGGGCTCGCGGGCTAATGAAAACCGATCTTATGGCTAGCAGATTTTCGTGTTAAAGGGAGCTGGTGCTGGAAAAGAATTATGAATTTGAGACGTCTGGCTTCGAATTTTTTAGTGTGCAAAATTAACTCATTGATCAGAGATATCTAGTACTTCTGTCTCAGAAGCAATACCCAATGGACAATGGCTTATTTCACAGAGGTTATGACAGCTATTACCGTATCAGTATGGGTTCTTTTGTCACACCAAGGCCCATGGGGGCCCATTCATAGGTACAGAAGCTGATTCAAAATAAGAAAGATTCATCGTTTAATACCGCCAAAGTCAACCAACTTCTCGTCCATCTCAATTCCATAAGAAAAGACTTTTTGGAGCTCCATCATCGCCAATGGCTTTTCCTTCTTCTTCATCGTCATCGGAACCATCCAAGGGTCAATACGACGTGTTTCTAAGTTTCAGAGGCTTCGACACACGTAATACCTTCACCTCTTACCTCCTCAACTTCCTACATCGGAAAGGAATCGACGCTTTCTTCGATGAGAAACTCCGACGAGGTAACGATCTCTCGGCTCTCTTTGAACGGATTGAGCAATCGAAGATGTCGATCGTCGTATTTTCAGTTAACTACGCCAACTCTAGCTGGTGCTTGGAGGAACTCTGGAAGATAATGCAATGCCGAGAGAAATTCGGTCATGGAGTTTTACCGATCTTTTACAAAGTTAGAAAATCTGATGTCGAGAACCAGACTGGAAGTTATCAAGCTCCCTTCCAGAACCCTATGGAGAGTTTCAAGGGAGACGAACACAAAGTTGAGGCATGGAAGGAAGCTTTGAGATCTGCTTCCAATATCGCCGGCTTTGTACTACCTGAGGAAAGGTATTAGCAAATACAAACTTAACATTTTTCACACTTTTTCTTCAATAAAAAAAACTAACTATAATCTGTTGCAATTGCAGACCGGAGAGTGAATTTGTTGATAAAATCACTAAGGAAACTTTCAAGATGCTGAATGATTTATCTCCATATGAAATTCATGGTTTTCCTGGGATTGAATCACGTGCAAAGGAACTTGAGGAGTTATTAATGTTTGACGATGAAACATGTATCCGTACCATCGGCGTTCTTGGAATGTCTGGAATCGGAAAAACCACAGTTACTGATAGTGTATACAAAAGAAGCTACCGTCAATTTGATGGATACTGTTTCCTTGAAGACATCGGCAATGAGTCCAAACGCCATGGCTTACATCAGTTACACAAGAAACTCCTCTGTAAGTTATTAGATCAAGAGAATCTTGACGTTAGAGCACATGGACCTTTGAAAAACTTTCTCCGGAATAAGAAGCTGTTCATTGTACTGGATAATGTAACAGATTCAAATCAAGTAGAACTTCTAATCGGTGAGAAGGAACTGTACCGAAAAGGAAGTAGGATTGTTATAACAACAAGAGACAAGAAGCTCTTGGATAACAACGTTAATGGAACATATGTTGTTCCTAGGTTAAATGATACTGAAGCTATGGAGCTTTTCTGCCTTAATGCATTTTCTGATGGCTCTGCGGAAGAGTTTATGGATTTAGCAGACAATTTTGTGTATTATGCTAAAGGACATCCTTTAGCTTTGAAGTTGTTAGGTTCAGGTTTATGTCTGAAGGAAAAGTTATACTGGACAGAGAAATGGGATAAATTAATGGTAATGCCAGATAAGGAGATTCAAAAGGCGTTAAAACTGAGTTATGAAGAATTAGATGATGAACAGAAGAGTATATTCTTGGACATAGCTTGTTTTTTCAGATCAGAAAAAAAAGATTTTGTTTTGAGTATTCTTAAATCAGACCGTGTGAATGCTAAGACAGTGATGAAAGATCTTGAAGATAAGTGTTTGGTTACTACTTCGTATGATCGGTTTGAGATGCATGATTTAATGTATACAATGGGGAAGGAAATTGGATATGAAGCATCCATTAAAAGAGCAGGAAGACGTAGTAGATTGTGGAACCATAAAGATATTCGTCAAGTACTGGAGCAGAGAACGGTATATGAATTCTCCACTAGTTTCATATAGCATTGTTTTTTTTTGTTTCTTAATTTGTTTGTTTTTATTACCAGGGTACTGAATGCATTAGAGGCATCTTCTTGAACATGTCTAGTGTCAAAACGATCAAGCTAAGTCCTGATACGTTCATGAAGATGTCAAATCTCAAATTCTTGAAATTCCACAATTCCCATTGTTCTCAATGGTGTGATAGTGATGATAAATTTCAGTTTTCCAAAGTGATTGATCACTTTCCAGATGAGCTTGTGTACCTTCACTGGCAGGGATATCCTTACGAATATCTGCCATTAGAATTCAATCCAGAGGAGCTTGTCTATCTAAATCTACGTTACAGCAACATCAAACACTTGTGGCTAGAGGAGAAGGTATGTTCTTATAAGAACAGGCTACTCTTTAATTTGCAGTTGATTAGTTCTTAAACTATTGTCTACGTGCCACAGGATACAAAAAATCTAAGATGGGTCGATCTCAGTTGGTCAAAAGACTTGCTAAATTTATCAGGTTTATCTAAAGCCAAGAATCTCGAGAGACTAGATCTTGAAGGCTGTACAAGTTTGTCTATACTAGGCTCATCAATCTCGCAGATGAACCAACTTGTTTACCTCAATCTCAAAGACTGCACAAGCCTTAACAGTCTCCCAAAAGGAATCAATTTAAAAGCTCTCAAGACTCTGATCCTCACTGGTTGCTCAAAGCTTCAAGACTTCGAAATCATATCAGAAAATATTGAATCCCTTTATTTAGAAGGAACAGCAATTGAACAAGTTGCAGAACACATCGAAACTCTTCACAATCTTATCGTGTTGAATCTGAAAAACTGCCATAAGTTAAAGTATCTTCCCAATGATCTTTACAAGGTGAAATCTCTTCAAGAACTAATTCTTTCTGGATGTTCAGCTCTTGAGAATCTACCAGCCATTAAAGAGGAAATGCTATGCTTAGAGATTTTACTTATGGACGGAACATCGATCAAACATACACCGGAAATGATTTGTTTGAGTAACCTCAGGATGTTTTCATTTAATGGATCTAGCATTCAAGATGCAGAGTTTGTTTTGTTACCTTTTGCAGGCTGCTCGCTGTTGTCAGATCTTTATCTCACAAATTGCAGTATCTCGAAACTTCCGGACAACTTTAGCTTCTTGGACTCGCTACGGAGTTTATGTTTAAGCAGGAACAATATTGAGACTTTACCTGAGAGTATCGAGAAACTTCACTGTTTGGTATTGCTGGACTTGAAATATTGCAGGAGGTTGAGTTCTCTTCCGGTGCTTCCTCGTAATCTACAATACTTAGATGCTCATGGGTGTATTTCTTTGGAAAAAGTTGCGAATCCTGTCACGGTTCCTTTAGTAACTGCGAGGATGTATACTAGTACTTTTATATTCACAGATTGTTGGAAGCTGAAACGTGAAGAACAAGAAGCCATTGTTACTCATTCCCAACTTAAGAGTCAGCTTATGGCAAGAACTTCTCTTCAACATCATCATAAGGTACATCTCTATTTACTCTGTTCTTCTGGTCATACTTGGTCATAGCTATAGGATGTTAAAAACAGGTTTTTTTGCCGGTTCACCAAACCTGACGATTATAAACCTGTCAAATTACGGTTTAGCCCCCAACCCGCTGGGTTTAGAGTCGGTCTGCGTGCTAAAATGCGCCGTTTTTTTAATTATTTTTACAAACCGAAAAAGTTTTGGACCTTAAATTGTGTCAATCTTCTCCCAGCGGAGAATCGAACTATGTTTTCTTGGGACACATAAAAAACTAAGAACTAGAACAACACTTCTGTAGTTTTTTTTTTAGTTTTATATATAATTATAATTAAAAATTTTATAGCAAAAAATCTATATATATATTAATTTTTGATAAAAAGAACTAAGAATAATTGAACTTTGTAAAACTGTCTATATTTTGAGTAAGAATTTTAGTGGTTAATCAGGTTTTGGTTTCTAATTTATAAAAAAATAACTATAATGATTAATTTATAAAAACTCATAATAATTAAATTTTGTAAAATTGTGTATATATTTTGAGTAAGAATTTTAGTGGTTAATCATGTTTTGGTTTCTAATTTATAAAAAAATAACTATAATGATTAATTTTAAAAAAACCAAAGTATTAACTTTTTTCTTGTAATCCATACACAGGGACTAGTTCTAGAGCCTCTAGTTGCTGTTTGTTTTCCAGGATCTGAAATACCTTCATGGTTCCTCCATCAAAGAATGGGATCTTCTCTAGAAACTAATCTCCATCCACATTGGTGCAACACTAAATTCATCGGAGCTTCCTTATGTGTCATTGTCTCCTTCAAAAATCATCACTTCATCAACCGTTTAACCATAAAATGCATCTGCAAATTCAAGAATCAAAAGTTTCAATCTGAAACCAGCTTTAGTTTCAATCTCGGAGGATGGAATCAATCATGTGGTTCATCATCTTGTCACGAATCAAGAACACTTGGATCAGATCATGTCTTCATAAGTTACAATAACTGTAATGTACCTTTGGTTCAATGGAATCAAGAGAGTAACAATGGAGACAGATGTGATCTAACGAGTGCTTCGTTTGAGTTTTATATAAGTGATGACACTGAGAGTAAAGTGGAGTTTTGTAAGGTAACACGGTGTGGGATGAGTTTGTTATATGCAGCAGATGAGAACGAGAGGCGGGTACAAGGGACACGTGTCAGGGACATGGTGGAGTGTAACGCAAGTAAGGTTTTGGTGCCTATGAGAGATAGGGTTCGAGTACAGTGTGAAGAGAAAGTAAATGGGAGAATAAGAGATACAATCTTAAACTAGACAATTATTGTTTTGATTTGTAATTAAATGTATATATATTTATGAGAAAAATAATAAAATAGAGTAAATTGATAGAAAAAAGTTAATAAAATTATTTGTGACATGTTAATTTAAAAATAAAATGTGAAAAGAAATTATTTTTGAAAGAATAAGGGTTTGAGGTTATCTATTATAAACCAAAAAAACCTTTAAAATGAGGTTAATTTTAGATTTAATAAACGTTTATAATAAAATGAAATCATACAAATAAACTTTTATTATTAGGAAATAATATAATTTCTAAAAATAAACATTCTGATACAATATAAATATATTTATATGATTAGTAATAAGTAATAAGAATCATATAGTCATTTTGTGAATTCTGCAAATGTCTAATCAAACAAGCTCGGAATAATATTATTAATACAAATTAAAAAACAACAATTGGGAAATTCAATTTTAATAAAACAACCATAAATTATCATTAGATTAACATAACAAAATACAAAAATAAAATAAAAATAAATTCACTTTATTTTTTATATAGTTTAATTAGACATTATTAGGATAATTCTGTTGCCCACCATTAACATTGTAACCTTGATTGTTTTGTGGGTAAGCTGTTGGCATTGTCGGTCCAATGCCTTTGGTTATTCCTTGTTGTCGACCCATATAAAAACATCCCACGCAACCACCTATGCTTAGAAACACCAAAAATATGAATAATGGTAACGAAAAATATATCACATACATCCTTTTTATTAACTTTTTGTATGTAAATTATTAGAAGAAAAATGTGAGAATGAGTACAAATGAAGAAGAGTCTTGTGAATTTATAAAGGAATGTTTGTTTGTTAGTTGACTTTTAAAGATTAGTTAAAATATGGTAATAGTGGGCAAGTGTTTTTATTTATTTATTAATATTATATTGTATGGTTAGACCATGTATAAATGAAAAAGTCAAGATGATCACAAGAAGAAAAAAAAATTAATTATTATTTTTTTTGTTTTTAAGTTAGTTAGATTAATTATCTATATGTTAATGATTATATGTGATGGTTTAATCATTGATCTTTAGTGGGAATATTTATGAGTGATTAAATGATTTGAATCTATGATTATAATATATATATAAACTAAAAATATTGAACTTGTTAAAACAAATTTTGTAGTTTGTGCGTTTGGTAAAAATAAACTATATGGTTTTAATGTGATAAAAATAAACACTATGTTTAAGTCTTGGAAAATTTTATATCTTTTGTTATTATGAGATAAAAAAAAATTTATAATAAGAAAATGATTTAATTAAAGGATTATTGATTTAGAAAAATAAAATTAAAAATAAATTGTTTCGTTATAAATAGAAAAAGTCAAGTCAAGCTTTAAAGTTGATTGAGTTTAGTAATGATGTTATATATGATTGATTTATATGTTTTGGTTGGCAAAAGAATTTTCTAATTACATTTTTTTATTATTATTTCTTCATTAATTTAATTTTAAATATGTCTAATTGACTTTTCATTGTAACCTTCCTGGTTTCCACTTTAAATCTTTGTAAAATGTAATTGTCTTGGGTTGTTTTGACCTTTTGAAACTGCATACCTTTATTTGTAAGGATAGTAAACATTTGGGGCCTAAATGCAATTAAATATTTTCCCGTGATACTTGGCCCATGTAAAATTTAGCCCATTAATAAAATATAATTTATTGATTTACCAATATTGCCCTCGTAGTATCTTCGTCTTCCCGACGTCAAAATGGCCATCGCCGGCGCCGCGCTTATTCGTTTTACCCGCCGTCTTGAACTCTTCAAAGCTTCAGTCTCTGCGTATAACTTCGTATGTGCTGGTTTTGATCTTCTTTTGCTTTGGATATTTCGATTTCTGTTATTTCGTGTATTCGTTGATTTTATTTTACCTACTGTGTTTTGAGCAGAGTTCGGCTAGCTTTGGCGGGAGAACGACAGAGATCCGGTTACATGGAGTTAAAGATATCATTGCTGTTGCATCGGGTAAAGGAGGGGTCGGGAAGTCTTCAACGGCTGGTAAATTGGATCATCTCTTCTAATTTTCGCAAATTTTAATTTCTGTCTAGGAAATTCTGATTAGAATCGGGATATTGTGTCTTGCTACGAGCTGAAAATTTGTTTGCACCTGTGGATTGTTGTGTTCTTTGCCTGTGGAAATAATGTGAGAATCTGTGATTTTGGTTGCTGTAGTTAACTTAGCTGTTGCTTTGGCGAACAAATGTGGACTGAAGATTGGATTGCTTGATGCGGATGTGTATGGACCATCTGTTCCTATCATGATGAAGATTGATCAAACGCCTGAAGTGAACAAAGGTATCTCTTGCTTTCGTACTATGGTTCTTAGGAGAGTTTCTTCAATGACTAAATCATTTTGTAGTTATGCAGTTCGAAAATAGTGTCTTTCGATGTTGATTAATGCATTCTATGCTGGTGTTTGGTGTCCTATATGATATCTATTAACGTCATGGGTTCGTTTCTGTGCTCTATATGTAAATTCACTCCTCATCTACTTTTTCTGGTGAGTTTGTTGGTTAGAACTACGAGTATGAATATTAGTGAAGCTCTTTAAGGTCAATGATCTGTTCATCGTTTTTCATATTGCGTTTTTTAGTATTTATAATCTCTTCACAGTCTCCTATAATCTCTATTTGAAGATATGAAGATGATTCCAGTCGAGAACTATGGAGTTAAATGCATGTCGATGGGACTTCTAGTAGAAAAAGATGCACCAATTGTGTGGAGAGGTCCTATGGTCTGTTCTTTTAGATCATTTCTAGAGTTATGCATAAAAAATCTCGTGTAAACATATTTAAGTTTAACTAAACCTTGATTCAGTAATCAGCTGATGTTATGACTACAGGTAATGAGTGCTCTTGCCAAGATGACAAGAGGAGTTGATTGGGGAGATCTCGATATTCTTGTGGTCGATATGCCACCAGGAACCGGTGATGCTCAAATTACCATATCCCAAAATCTAAAACTTTCAGGTATACACATATCGGTGAGCATTCCTACATGCAAAACATGCTTTTCAGTCTTCTTTTAGTCTCGTTCGTTTCCATTTCTATTTTGGTATATATAAACCCGGCATGTGCATTATCTTGTAGTTATCATAGTTCGTTATGTTTTCAGGTGCTGTAATTGTATCAACCCCACAAGATGTTGCGCTCGCTGATGCTATTCGAGGAATCTCCATGTTTGAAAAAGTTAGAGTACCTGTACGTTATCTACTCTTGCCTATAATCTTTGCGTCCTTGGATACATATATTTCTCCTAGCTGTTAAACTCTTGCATTGTATGCTAGATTTTGGGGCTTGTGGAGAACATGAGTTGCTTCGTTTGTCCTCACTGTAATGAACCTTCTTTCATATTTGGGAAAGAAGGAGCTCGCCAGACTGCTGCAAAAAAGGGTTTGAAACTTATTGGTGAGGTAAACAACTAATCTACGCAAATACTTCTAAAACCCTAGTAGATTTTCTCCATAGAGTGAGCAGATAAATGTTAATTAATCCATTTTCCTTTTTAGATTCCACTTGAAATGAGTATCAGAGAAGGTTCTGATGAAGGAGTTCCTGTAGTTGTGTCTTCACCTAGTTCTGTAGTATCGAAAGCTTACGAAGATCTAGCTCAAAATGTGGTAAATGGACTCAAGGAGTTACGAGACAATCCAGAGAATGAGATTCAGATCAAACTCAACGTTCCACATTCTTAAAGAACAAGCCATAAGAACAAGAAACGTATAAGTTATAAACGTAAGTTCGTCTTGCTCCTTCACTTCTCAGTTTACAGTACAAAGACAATATCTGCAATGCTGAAGTTTACCGTTGTATTTGCAGGTGAGGAAACAATAGATGTGGAGGCTTTCAGGTTATTAGATAGGAAAAATATGCAAGAGATTTTGAAAAAATTTCAATAAAAATATGTTGAGATCACTCTTTCTTTATAATGTAACCTCTTTCTTTGGATTATTGCAGTTTCAAGAATGAATCAAAACTCACTTTAACAAAATCTTGAAACATTAGATCATCAAGAATCAAAATTGCAGCTTCATTAGCCATTGCAGGTTCCAATCTGAGACATAATTAGCCACAGAATTAGAATCCCTCATCGTCAAAATCATTGTAAGCATAATCTTCTCCATCATCTTGATCTTCAAGTGCGTAGATTTCTTCATCTTCATTACAGTAAACCTCGTTGCTGTCTGGTTCTTCTTCACTGCTTTGATGTGAATATTCCTTCTGGTCAATAGCAGGCACTGGTTTCTCTTGTTCAACCCTCTTTGGAGAATCTTCCTACAAAGATATGAATATAGTTTCAGAGACTTAAGAACAAACAGCAATTTAACGTTAAGAAACATGGAAATGAAAAGGGTAATTACTTACAACATCAAAGAGCTTCTCCAAGTAATCATAATTGATAAGTGAACTCAGTTTCTGCATAAACATCAGACAATAAACTTAAAGATATATACATAGTTTCAGAGAACAAGCTCAAGGTATAGTAACTAACCTTTCTATTCTCAACTTCTGCAGTTTTCGCGGCATCAGTTACTGTAGTTTTCATACTTTGAGCAACTTTATTAACAGATCTTTTCTTTTTCACAACAGTTGGGTTCTTCTTCTTTTCCTGATAATCAATCAAGAGGGAAATTCATGAGTTTTCTGCAGAATTTGGTATACATCTTAGACAGGTAATAAGCAAACCTTTTGGTAGTTAGGGTTCATCATTTCCCATGCTATCTTCTTCATAATGAATTCTTCTTTATTATTTAGATAACCAGCAACCTATAACCATCAAAGTAAGAACAAGGGTACATGATCTGTTTCAATTCAGAGGTTTTACATATAAAATCAAACAAAGAAGGTAAACACTAGAAGGTATGTAGCTCATTTTAATGGCAGACACAAGCAAAAACTAGTATGTTTAGCTTCTATGGTGGGAATTAAGTGAACCCATTTTATACATGATGGACTTACATGTTAGAAATAGCTGGTTTCGCCATAATCCAGGAACAATGGTTGTGTTTACAGTGACTAAAACAATCCATAGCATTAAAATCAGAAAATATTAAGATTTGAGTACACACATAAGCATCATTTGAACAGTTATATGTTTTTTACCTCAGCATCACTTATATCAGACAAATCCTCTGCAATTTCGCCATTAAACCGTCGAGAAGAAGCTCCTGGAAATGGTTTAAGTAATTTAAACATATATTAACAATTGCAGAATCTGAAATATAAACATTCATGTAAAGTTTTAACAGTCTTACTTTTGTTGCTGCAGGACTTTAGGTTTCTAGCTAATGATTTAGATGCTAGAGCTTGATTAATGAGTTCTAATGGTGAAGTGTTTTCTGAAGAAAACTTAACCGATTTCCCCACCTGCAATCGATACACAAAACGATTATCATCAAAACAAAATCCATACCATAAATCGAAAAAAATATAGATCAAAACCACAAAAATCAAGAGAATCAGGTATACAAAAGAAGAACAGATGCTAGCTGAGGAAGATATGAACTTTGGATCTAATTATCTAAAAGTAATCAAAATCGCGAAAATCCCATAATTTAATTTATCGAATCGGATCAAAACGTGAGGAAAATGACGGAAATTTACCATGTTTTCGAATGATCCAGTTGCGGTGAGATTTAGGGTTTATGACGAACATAAGAGACGCTGATTTCTCAATTTCCTTTTTTTTTAACAAGTTTTAATTTCCTTCTTTTTTTTTATAATTATAACACGTGTCATAATTCTATTCGTTAGAGAAACTATGAAGCAAACACTATTAATATTAATATTTTCTGTTTCGCCCTTCTAATTCTCAGAATCTTTCAGTTTTCTCCCATCTGAATATTCCGCGAAAATTGAGGAGTGGTCGCTACTCAATCTTCCTTGCTCCTCTAGGGTTTAAGGGTTTTGCTTTCACGCATTTGTTTTCCCCGTAAGTTTCGAGGTCGTCTTTTACTTTCCAGGTCGCCGCGGTGAATTTCTTCACCAATTTCTCACTGCAATTTGCGAAATTTTCCTCAAATTATGGAAAAATCTCTCTGTTACTGTATTTCCTAGGATATGATTTTGCTTATTTACTCTTTCTCTGGTTTTGATTTCGCTAGAAAGGAGTATATTAATGGCAGACGCGTTACCTAGAAAAGCTTCTTGCAGTGGGAGACAGAGTTCTTCAGTCTCGAAAAATCTCCATGTTAATGAAGTTATTATCCCTTGGTATTTTACAAGAGAAAAAATTGAAAAGAATTCGCCATCAAGACGAGATGGTATTGATTTAAACAGGGAAATTCTCCTACGCAATTCATATTGTACATATTTGAATCAACTTGGTGTGAAATTGAAAGTGTAAGTTAACTTTTTCTTATCTGACTTTGTTCTGCAACTTTCATCATCTTCAATGTCTTGTTTAGCTGCAAACAGTTCAAGCTATCTTAGCTTCTATCTTGAGTTGTCTTTCTTGTATTGTGTGATGTGTATCTGTCTTAATTAGTTGAAACAATTCAAGCTATCTTTAGCTTCTATCTTGACTTGTCTTTCTTGTACTGTGTGGTGTGTTTCTGTCTTATTTAGTTGAATCACTTCAAGCTATCTTAGCTTCTATCTTGAGTTGTCTTTTCTTGTATTGTGTGGTGTGTTTCTGATTTATTTAGTTGAAACACTTCAAGCTATTCTTGGCTTCTTTCTTGAGTTGCCTATCTTGTATTGTGTACTGTGTTTCTAGACCTGAATCTTAAGAGTTAAAGCTGTTAATAACTTACTTATTTCATAGCTGATCTTTAATCTATCTTATGTTGTATCCAGATATCTAATGGTTTCAGCTTTTGGTCACCTAAATGAATGTGGCTAACATCAATTTTTGAATGCAGTCCCCAGCTAACTATAGCCACGGCTATAGTTTTCTGTCACCGGTTCTTCATTGGCCAATCTCATGCCAAAAATGACAGATGGGTAAGTTTATATTGTCTCAATCTTTGCATCCTCTAGACAAAGCTTGCTAGTTCATTGTTCAGATGAGTCTTTGTCTGTTACATTTGGTCGTCCAGACAATTGCAACAGCGTGTATGTTCCTTGCTGCTAAAGTTGAAGAAACTCCAAGGACTTTAAAAGACATTATTCTCGTCTCCTACGAGACAATACACAAGAAAACTCTTTCTGCTTCTCAAAGAAAGGTGCTTTCTTCTATCCAAACCTCATTAGATAGTGAAACAAAGATCTTTCTTCTGCATATAAATGTTTAAAATTTCACTTTTGCAGGAAGTATATGAACATCAAAGAGAACTTATACTACGCGGCGAAGAGATTCTTCTCTCTACTTTAAACTTTGATTTCAGTATTCGTCATCCTTATAAACCACTTATAGATGCAATCAGGAAATATAAAGTTGAAGATATCAAACCTCAGTTTCCTCAAGTTGCTTGGAGTTTTATTAATGATGGGTATGTTTTAGATGATTTCTCTGGTTTTTCGGTATAGTTCTCGTGTTTTTTCCGATCTTATAGCAATCATATAAATGGCTTGCAGTCTGCAGACATCACTTTCTATACAGTATCAGCCTCATCATATAGCTGCAAGTGCTTTTCTTCTTGCTGCTGAGCATTTAAAAATGGAGTTAAAATCATACAGAGTAGCTTTATGTCAAGAGTTTAATGTCACAATTCATCAACTTCAAGGTATGTAACGTTCTTTTTCTTTAAGATTAATGCTTTTAATAGCTTAAGGTCTTATCAATGGTGTGTTTTGGTAGATATTCGTGGCCAAATGTTTGAACATTACAAGAGAAAGCATATGTTTTCATCTCAAGGAAGTAAAGTTCAAAGTAGTGGTACTGGAAGTGTAGTGAATCAAACTGTTTCCATGGCTTCTGAAGATAAAGCTCTAAAGTCTGTTAATGGAGGAAGTTCAGTAATGGAGGTGAAAAGACAAAGGTTGTTGAAAGTAAAGGAGTTTAATGACATGGAAGAAGGAGAGATTGTGAATTAAAACCCCTAAGGAACAATCAATTTTTTAGTTCTTTTTAACATTTTTTTGGTTTAATTAGTTGTTATTTAATTTTAAAAAATATATTTTTTGGATTTTTTGAAAATAGTAATTAATGTAAAACTAAAATCTATTGTAAATAAGTTTAGGTATGGATTTATAATTGAGTATAGTGTTATTTGTTTTTTTTTTTTGTTAATAACAATAGTGGGGTTTACTTGTTTTTGCTTAAAATTTAATATTTAATCTTTATTTTTTAACCAAATTATTATGATATATAATGAAAATAATTTTATATATTGTGGGGAATAAAGTAACGAAATAATTGTCAACTGTTAAGCTCCAAATTTTTTAAACGTACCAAATTAGTGTATACACTAATCATTTATTAGTTTTGTGATAAATGAAATAATTTAATTACAGTTGAATTTATCTAAAGTTTAAAGGGATTTGAAGTGTTAGTCCCTCAAGTTTCTAAACTTTTAAGTTTTGCCGCACTTATTCGTATACAAAGGAAATTAATTTCCCGCACATTACACACAATCTTCGTCATTTCCCTCCTCTTTCTCTCGTGTGTTGCATTTTGCTAGGGTTTTGCATACTGACGATCTCGCTTCTCACCACCGTCATATGGATGTTGAAGAGAAATTGTGGTAAGCCTAACGAACTGTGTGGGATTAAGTTGGTCTCTATTGAAATCCGAATGTTACTTGTTGGTATTGATGATCGTTTCCACAAGATTTGCTGCGATTCTTCTCTGTATGAGTTTTGTGGCTCCTATACTCATGTTAGTTTTTGCGGATACTTCAGATTTGGTTGTCTTTTGTGTTGTATTTTGTGGGAAAACGGATTGATTTCAATTGACACTGGGATTTGCATATAGGGTTTTGTATTTGCCTAGATGGTTTTATTCTGTAACCATTCCTCTGAAGTCTGTTTTTTGCCTCAGATTTGTAGGTAGAGAAAGCGTTTTGAGAAAGCGATTTGAAGGTTTTTCAGAGAATAATACATTGAAACTGAGTAGCTAGCTCTTCAGGATATGGAATGCAACAAGGATGAAGCTAGAAGAGCAATGGATATTGCTGAGAGGAAGGTTACAGAAAATAACTTCATTGATGCGAAAAAATTCGCTACTAAGGCTCAAAATTTGTTTCCTCAGATTGATGGTCTGAAGCAACTGTTGATGGTGATTGATGTTTACATTTCGGCAGCAAACAAAATAGCTGGAGGAGAATCTGATTGGTATGGTATTCTTGGTGTAGATCCTTTAGCTGATGATGTTGCATTGAAAAAACAATACCGGAAGTTAGCTCTTATGCTTCATCCAGATAAAAACAAGTGTAAAGGTGCAGAAGGTGCGTTTAAACTGGTTTTAGAAGCTTGGAGTCTACTATCTGATCAGGTTAAGAGATTTGCGTATAACCAAAAGAGGATGATGACACAAAAAGTTCAACAACCAAAGAGTAGGAAGAAACCGGCACCCAAAGCAGCTTCTAATGTAACCCAAAATGCTAAAGATAATGGAACTACGAGTGGTAGGAAGCGAAAAGGTAAGCAAGCAAAGAATGATATGAAACCACCACCCCAGCCAGCTTCTAATGAGACTCAAAATGCAAACGAGAATGCAGCTTCAAGTGGTAGGAAACCAGTTAAAGGTCGAAAACCAAAAAGTGGGATGAAAGCACCAGCCGAGCCAGCTTCTAGTGGGATGAACCCACCACCCGAGCCAGCTTATAATGGGATGCAACCACCACACAAGCCAGCTTCTGATGGGGCGAAAGCACCAGCCGAGCCAGCTTCTAATGGGATGCAACCACCACAAAAGCCAGCTTCTAATGGGACGAAACCACCACCCGAGCCAGCTTCTAGGGGGATGAAACCACCACCCGAGCCAGCTTCTAATGGGATGCAACCACCACAAAAGCCAGCTTCTAATGGGACGAAACCACCAGCTTCTAATGGGACCAAACCACCACCGGATCCAGCTGCTAATGGGAATAAACCACAACCCGAGCCAGCTTCTAGTGAGGTGAAACCACCACACCAGCCAGGTTCTAATGGGACGAAACCACCAGCTTCTAATGGGACCAAACCACCACCGGATCCAGCTGCTAATGGGAATAAACCACAACCCGAGCCAGCTTCT
>ASZG01036170.1:2500-28381 GCA_000411095.1 Aethionema arabicum
ACATTATCTATTAGAAACGAGTTTTTTAGCATTTGACTACGTACCACTAAAGGATTTAATTGCAAACTTGATAGATAGCCCAGAAACTCTAAAGTATCTTTAGATAATTGATTTATATTGACCTTTTCCGATTGCAACCATACGGAAAAATAGGATTGCCATAAATTAACAAAGTAATATTTCCATTTATTCATCAGAAGCGGCGTATCTTTTGTTGCCAGAATGCATTTTCCGTGATATCTAACATAATGTATCAAGGGATCCTTGAGAAACCCTAGGATCGACGGAAAATTAACAAAAACTTTTACAAGATGTTGTATTTTTCCATAGAAAAAAATTCGCTCAAAAAGTACTGCAGAAGATGTCGATCGTAAATGAGAAGACCGCTTGCGTAGAAAAAAAAAGAGGGATTCGTATTCACATACATGAGAATTATATAAGAACAAGAAAAATCTTGGATTCAAAATTGATTTTTTTTGAATATCAAAATTCTTATAATTGCAATACTCGTATAGACAGAACCGAAAAAAATGCAAAGAAGAAGCATCTTTTACCCGGTAACGTAGGGTTTGAACTAAGATTTCCAGATGGATCGGGTAAGGTATTCGTACATCTACCACATAATTAAAATGTAATAATTTGTCTTCTAAAAAGGGAAATAAGGAATGAATTGATTTTAAATTATAAGATTTTTTTAGCTGTTTTCCTTCGAAAGAGGATACTAATTTTAAGGAAAATTGAATTTCCACAATAACTGCAAATAAGACAGATATTATTTGATAATAGAAAAGATTTGTATGCCCAAAAAAGGGATTGTGGTTCAAATCCTTAGTGGGAATAATCAAATGATTCTGTTCATACATTCGCAAAATAAAGCGTTTCACAATTAGTGAACTATATTTTTTGTCATAATCCGCATTTTCCAAGAAAAGGGATCGATTTCTATTTAATCTATTTAAACCATGATCATAAGCAAGTACATAAATAGACTCCCGAAAAAAAAGTGGATATAGAAAATTTTGTTGCCGAGTTCTATCGAACTCGAAATATCCTTTAAATTCCTCCATTTGGATTGAAATTCGATTTGAATTGTGAAGGTAAAGTCTTTCTTTTCTTGAGTTCTGAAATGACACATAGTGCGACACAGTCAAAACAAGGTATTAGACTACGAAAGCAATAGATACCTCATAAACAGGTAGACTGCTAAACGGATTCTCTATCTTTAATAAGTTTATGTTCGTTATATTCTAAAATAACAAAACAAGATGATTAGAAATCCTTTATTTTTGGAAACTAATCGCTCTTTTGATTTTGGAAATATATATTTTTTTATCAATATACTGCTTCTTTTACACATCCATCGCCAACCTAACCCAAACAGAATACGGAAAAAATAATTAGGACTCATGAAAAATTTGATAATAACACGCAAGAAAAAAACTCCTTCCCATACCCGTACTAGGCACTAATCTAGTTTTAACATTTAATTAGATTAGATCGGGTAATTTTTCAAATTACGAATGGAAGCTCGTTTCTTTTTTTTCCTGGAATCAGGAAAACAGGGTTTTTTATCCATCCATTTATATTTATTTACTCGACCCAAATTGGAATTTCTTTTTTTTGTTCCACACCGACCACAAAGTTGTACCGATGAGGAAAGGAAAAAAAATGTTATCTTAATTCTCCCTTGATACGACATGCTCTTTTTTCCATTCATTCCATTCAGGATCAGTCGTGGTCTTACAAACTCTACCGCAGATCTGGACGAATCCTTTTCTTCATACAAATGTGTAAAAGATGCTAGTCGCACTTAAAAGCCGAGTACTCTACCGTTGAGTTAGCAACCCCCAAAAACAAAACAAGAAAGTACTTCAAATAGGTAGATACAACCAGAATAAAAAAAAAAAGCAAAACCCGTTCATGTATGCGTCCGGAATAAATGGATCCATTTCTCTATGAGAGAATTATATTTGGTCGCTACACTCTTGTCAATATGATTGTGAATTTTGAATATAGCGAAAAGAATAGAAAAAAAGAAATCAAAAAGCTTAACCCCCAGGTTTCTTAGTTCATACACTGAATGAAAACTAACTCAGTTAGGGTAATCTAAAATCTTTTTAGACTTTTTTAGACCCCTTTTTTAGGACCTTCAAAATTTTCTGTACTTTTTTTTTGTATATATTATTATATTTTATAATATAGTATTCTATTTTTTTTTTATTTTATATACAGTATTACTTTCTATTTATATCAAAATTAGAATTTATATAGATATTCTTGATTTTCATAAATGATTTGATGAAAGCGAAAGAGGAGGAAAGAAAAGAGTAGATCAAATTTGATACCAAGCTATATACGAGTCTTTCCCATCCTCTTTTTTCTATTTCATTAATTCAATTTCGTTTTATTAAGACTGAATTCCGTAAAAACCCCTGTCTTCTTGGAAATATCATGAACTGTTCCTGTTGGTTGAGCCCCTTTTTTTTTAAGGAAATCGAGATTTGATTAGTTATCGGATCATAAAAACTCACTTTCCGAAGATCTCCTCCTTCTCTTCGAGATCGAACATCAATTGCAACGAGTCGATAAATGGCTCATTGGGATAGATGTATATGAATAAAACCCCTCCTAGAAACGTATAGGAGGTTTTCTCCTTGTATCGCTCAAGAAAAAAATGAACTGAATAGAAGTTAACTTTCTGTATAAAATTATAATTTTAAATAGATTAATAAAAACATTAAATCAATTAGCCAGTAATTAAACCCTAACTATTTTTTTTTCAAGAAAAAGCATTCGTAACATTCGTATTCGCCTAACTCAAGTTAAATAACTCTCAAATATCTCAAGAGAGAATCCTTAAGTACTCTTTTTATTGAGTAGTCTGTAACCCTTTTTTTGTTTGTCTCCTTTTTTAGAATCAAATTTTATTTTTAATTCTGATCTAGTTGTTCAAACAATTAAAAACAGGATTTCCTTGTTTCAGGATTCTTTATCCGTACGTTGAATCTTTGGGTTTAGACATTACTTCGGCGATCTTGAATCGTTTTTTTATTAAAAAAGGCCAGCAACAAACCCCTTATTTTGTTTATGATTTCTTTCTATCAAAGAATCATACAACCGTTTGATTCACGCGTGATAGACTTTTGATTCAAAGAATTTAACAATTTTAAGAAAATTTCCTTTTAGATTGTCAAATTGCTTGAACGGGATTTTTTTCAATATCTAAAAAAAAGACTTACGAAGTTGGAACAACTTATTGATTCGCACTAACCCTAGATCCTTACTCCTAAAGAAAGGGAATAAAAACTTTCTATTTTCCTTCCACCCTGTACTCTTTTTTTGATATTAAAAAAACGAGTAGGACTCTACGAAAATCGAACAAAAAATGTCGACCCAAGAGTACCTATATTCCTATATAAAAAGTGGCGGATCCAAAAATCCACAGCGGATCATGTCCTTCAATTTCAATTAAAGTCGCACGTTGCTTTCTACCACATCCATCGTTTTAAAGGAAGTTTTACCATAAGATAGATTCCTCTAGTTTGTGTAATTGATTCAATTATCGAATCATGAATAGTCCTAGTTCAGTCAGTATATCGTAATCTATCCTTTATGTTTCGCTATGAAAGGAATAGTGAATTTACGAGTAAAAAGAGTTAGTCCGAAGTAAAATGAGTCCCCTATTAGATTGTATATATGTAAACGATCAATTTGAATTAAATATATAGATTTTTTTTTAATTAAAACTCTTAGAATCTATGGTTCTACCTTACTTACCCGCATCGCACACAAATAAAAAAAGGAAATATATTTTTTTTATTCGGTTGAAATGATCAAACCGAAGTTGATTCTTCTTTTCATTTCAATAGTGGATTCTTAAAAACTATTGGATTTTGAAACAGAACGATGGTTTCAAAAGGCACTAGAAGATAGAAGGTTGATTCTGTAATGACTGTACTCTGGGACGGAAGGATTCGAACCTCCGAATAGCGGGACCAAAACCCGTTGCCTTACCGCTTGGCTACGCCCCATTTCTATTTTTATTCAAGACTACTAAAAGAGTAATATTCCTAGTGGTTGTTCGTCAATTCGATTTCATCCCAAATTAAATAGAGATTACATGGATGCTAGAGTTTTGACACGTGTAGAGGGCAAATCAAACTTAATTTATTGATCATTACATAGAATTCAATTAAGATATTGTATGAAAATATTATTTCTTTAATTCTCATAAGAGAATTAAAGGATTTTTGATTGAGTAAGTTCACCAAAGTCTTTTTAGACTATCTTTCTTTCTTTTTTTTTCCTTATAGAAAAAATATATTAATAACTCAATCAAAATTAAATTATCCACAAGAACACCAATTTTTTGTTATGCTTAATATATTTCATTTGATCTGTATTTCTTTGAATTCTGCCCTTTTTTCAACCACTTTTTTAGTCGCCAAATTGCCGGAGGCCTACGCCTTTTTGAATCCAATCGTGGATGTTATGCCCGTAATACCTCTTTTTTTTCTTCTGTTAGCCTTTGTTTGGCAAGCAGCTGTAAGTTTTCGATGAAATCCTTAATACTGTCCTAGAAAAATTCACGATTTTTATTATTCCAACAATTAAAAAGATCAAAAAAATCTTGACCTATGAACGAACTCTCAATTCAAAATTTCATTTTTTTTGGTAGGCATGCTAAACCTGGACCATTCTATTTCCTAAATTTGATCCCCTTTTCCCTGAATTAAAAAACCTATTAGATTGGAGTTCACCGAAAAAAATATCTAGATGTTGGTATGAAAATCTTTTTGAATATGAAATACTCAACTCTTATCTTATTACAGACTGTCTGAACTCCTCCCCCCCTTTTATTTTTCTAAAAAGAAATAACTTAATTTCTTGGTATCAAAATTAGATAGATATTTGGTATAAAAATAGAGAATCTATTCTCTTTTTTTTGAAAAAAAAAAAGTAAGATCTTGGAGATTGTGTAATGCTTACTCTCAAACTTTTTGTCTACACTGTAGTTATCTTCTTTATTTCTCTCTTCATATTTGGATTCCTATCTAATGATCCAGGACGTAATCCGGGACGTGAAGAATAAAAAAGAAAGTTTTTTTTTCTTGCTTTATTTAATTAGTGAAAATGCTCAAATTTTATTAGGATTTGATCTATTACACATCATCAAAAGGAGAAAGGGAAAGAGAGGGATTCGAACCCTCGGTACGATTAACTCGTACAATGGATTAGCAATCCAACGCTTTAGTCCACTCAGCCATCTCTCCTAATCGAAAAGGGATACTTATTAGGTTACATTCCACAAAAAAGAATGCTTGAAAAAAAGACTTCTCCACTTTATTCTTACTTTCTTTTTTTGTAGAGATTATTCTTTTATTATATATATTTTTTTTTCAGTTTCTATATTTTAATTTTCTCTATTTTATTATATATAAAATTTCTTATATTATTATATAAATAGATTGATTATATATATAGATATACTACTATTATATAACTGTTTTTATATAACTTTTTCAGGAATTCCATTTACATAAAAAATTGAGATAAAGATTAGATAAATAAAAGGCTCGAGCTTGAAAGAGAAATAAAAAAAACCACAACAATAGAAATAGAGAATCCTTTTTTGCTTTTCTCTCGTCCAAACACAAGTCAAAGATCGTTTTTATTTTAATAGCCTGGCCTGGTCAGTCCCCAGCCGGGCTTTTTTTTCATATTTTTTTTCTGATAGTTTGGATTTTGATTACAACCCCGATTACTTTGTTGGACAAAAGGTCCATTTATATACAATAATTGCATTGTAGCGGGTATAGTTTAGTGGTAAAAGTGTGATTCGTTCCTTTAATCCCTTTAATAGTTAAAGGGTCTCTCGGTTTGATTCATCTTCCGATCAAAAACTTTATTTCTTAAAAGGATTTAGTCCTTTACCTTTCAATGAAAGATTCAAGGAAGATTATAAATTCTCGTAATTTGTATCCAAAAACTCTAATCAATTGTAAATTTGGATTATGAAATTCCGAAACATAATTTTTGAATTGGATGATTATTTACAATTCAATAAGTATAACAAGAGGATCCATGGATAAAGCTAGAAAAGTTTCTTTCTAATCGTAACTAAATCTTCAGTTCTTTTCATTGTTTGGTATAGAAAAAATTGAAGCAAAATAGCTATTAAAGGAGAACTTTGGTTTACTAAAGACATCGACATATTATATTGTTTTAGCTCGGTGGAAACAAAAGTCTTTTCCTAAGGATTTCTTAAATAGAAATTAAAGAACGAAGTAACTAGAAAGATTGTTCGAGTTCTCCTTTTCAATCTTCTAGAAGGATCATCTAGAAAGCCTAATTTTCTGTCAAAGCACCAAGACGGAAAAAAAGTTAACATAGATGTTATGGGTCTAATTTTAATTTTGATTTAGTTCCGGTCTTTTTATATTTAGGAATTTCTCCATCCATCATAAAGGAGCCGAATGAAACCAAAGTTTCATGTTCGGTTTTGAATTAGAGACGTTAAAAATATCAAAACGATCAATCGACGTCGACTAAAACCCTTAGCCTTCCAAGCTAACGATGCGGGTTCGATTCCCGCTACCCGCTCTAGATTCCCCATTTTTATTAGAAACAAATTGCTCTATTAGAATTATCTAATAGCAATTGTGTATGAATTCACTTCAATAAGTGAAGTGAAGTGAATTCATACACAATTGCTAAAAAGATTTCGCACATTCTTTTTTATTAAGAATAGGAAAATAAAAGAAAGAAAAAGTGAAAAGACAAAACAAAATAAAAGTGAAAAGCGTCCATTGTCTAATGGATAGGACATAGGTCTTCTAAACCTTTGGTATAGGTTCAAATCCTATTGGACGCAATATCAATATATTTCTATCTATATTGATATTTATCTATTATTTAGATTTATATATTATTAATATAATAAATTTTGTTCTATTTATAATAAAAAAGATCAGAAAGAACTAGAATAAGAAAGAAATTCAGAATGCTTTTAAATTGAATATTAAAAGATATTAGTTATATATTAGTTATCTACTTCTAATATATATATACTTACTTTCTATACTTCTATTTATAGAATTTATTAAAAATTGAATTAAAGAAGAAAATTGACTAAAGAATAAAAAAGAAGAATGATCTATTTTTTTCTTTTTTATAATTTCTCCTGAAGTAGAAAACGTTCCAGTTGCTCTTGAATACCTTCTTTCAAAACGCTTTCTGCTTCATTGGTTAATGTCTTGGTCGAGGATATTATTTCTTGGAACTGAGGTTTATTCGTTTTTAAGTAAGTGCGTAACTGAACTAGAAATTTTCTTACTTGTCCAATTTCTAATCCATCCAGATAACCATTCGTTCCGGTATAAATGGTCATTATCTGTTCTTCCACTGTGAGAGGGGCTGATTGGGATTGTTTCAATAATTCACGTAATCGTTGACCTCTTGCCAACTGATTCTGAGTAGCTTTATCGAGATCAGAAGAAAATTGGGCAAAGGCTTCTAATTCAGCGAATTGAGCTAATTCCAATTTTAATTTTCCAGCTACCTGTTTCATAGCTTTAATTTGAGCTGCAGATCCTACTCTCGAGACAGAAATCCCTACATTAATAGCGGGTCTGATTCCAGCATTAAATAGATCGGCGGATAAGAATATTTGTCCATCTGTAATGGAAATTACATTAGTAGGAATATAGGCGGAAACATCTCCTGACTGGGTCTCGACGATTGGTAAGGCAGTCATACTTCCTTCACCTAATTGAGAGCTTAATTTAGCGGCTCTTTCTAAAAGACGTGAATGTAAATAAAAAACATCTCCTGGATAAGCTTCACGCCCGGGCGGTCTTCGTAATAGAAGAGACATTTGCCGATAAGCTTGGGCTTGTTTGGAAAGATCATCATAAATGATTAAAGTGTGTTGTTCACGGTACATAAAATATTCAGCCAAGGCTGCTCCTGTATAAGGCGCGAGGTATTGTAACGTAGCTGGGGAATCGGCCGTTTCAGCTACGACAATAGTGTATTCCATTGCCCCTCTTTCCTGTAAACTAGTCACGACCTGAGCCACGGAAGATGCTTTTTGACCAATAGCTACATAAACACATATTACATTTTGACCTTGTTGGTTGAGTATTGTATCTGTGGCGACTGCGGTTTTACCGGTCTGTCTGTCCCCAATAATTAATTCTCGCTGGCCACGTCCTATAGGAATCATGGAATCAATAGCAATAAGTCCTGTTTGAAGAGGCTCATATACAGAACGTCTCGAAATAATACCTGGAGCGGGAGATTCGATTAAGCGAGATTCAGAAGCTGAAATCTTACCTCGCCCGTCAATAGGGTTAGCCAAGGCGTTTATAACACGTCCCAAATAAGCCTCACTCACAGGTATCTGAGCAATTTTTCCTGTTGCTTTGACTGAACTTCCTTCTTGTATCATCAAACCGTCACCCATTAATACAACACCAACATTATTTGATTCTAAATTAAGAGCTATACCTATTGTACCCTCTTCAAATTCTACTAATTCACCTGCCATTACTTCATCAAGACCATAAATACGAGCGATGCCATCGCCCACTTGAAGTACGGTACCGGTATTTACAATCTTGACTTCTCTATTATATTGCTCAATACGTTCACGGATAATATTACTAATTTCGTCGGCTTTAAGGGTTACCATGAGTATTGTCCTAATTCTTTTTTGGAAGAAAAAAAATAATGCCTAGCGGAATCGTAAGTAAAGGACTAATCAGTTATTTCTTTCATCGTACCAAACATACCAATATTTGCATTAATAGTACGTAAATGTAACTCGTTACTCAAACAACTTTTTAGGGTTACTATCGCTCCTTGTAACGCTTGTTGGAAAACCCGTTCGCGGACTTGATTAATTGTTCTTTGTTGCTCAAAAAGAATGGTTTCGTTTTTGTAATTTTCTAATTGTTTCAAAGTCCTATAAGTGGAATTAATCAAATTTAATTTTTCTCGTTCGATCTCAGAGTATCCATTCACGCGAAACTGATCCGCTTCCTTTTCTACTTTACGCAAGCGAGCTCGGGCATTTTCCAATTGTTGAATAGCTCCTTCACGTAGTTCTTCTGAATTTCGAATAGTATTTAATATCCTCTGCTTTCGGTTATCTAATAAATCATTTAATGAAAGTAGATTATCTGTCCATTCATAAAAAAAAAAGTTCTATGATCCCTTCCCGAACCAAACATGAATCTTTCGATTCATTTGGCTCTCACGCTCACTTATTCCAATCATTTCTCAATTATTTATGAGACTTGAATTCCCAGATTTTTCATGTAATGAGCCTATCCTCTCCCAATTTTTTTGTATTCAATTTCAATATATATTTCTATGGAAAACGATCACCAATCCAAGACAAAAAAAATATTAGGAGGATTCTTCTGACCAAGGAAAAATTTACAATTGTCAGCAAAGTTGTTTCTTTTTTGTTGAAATCCAAAGAATTCTTATTACTTTATTTTATATGTAGGTTATCCATTCTGCATTATAAAAAAGACTCAAATAATTTGATCGACATGAGTGTTTTATATCGCAAAAAGTCTAACTATGTCTTTTTAAAAATCTTTTTTTTGTATTCATTTTTTAATTATACTACATATAGTAGAAAGAGTACCATGCTGCATCTGAACTTCAAACGGTTTAGCTTTAACCATGTTAATTAATGGTCCCAAATTTTGGGTTGATAGAGAATCAAAGTAAAGTAGACTTACCAAAGAATCACGAAATGCTATGGTTCTAAAATATTATTTTTTGGATTGAATTTATTATTCAGAAGTAATTCGCGGAATTATGCACTCTTTCCTAGTTATAGTGCCGCTGGGGGAATCCAACCTATTCTTTAAATGAACAACTCACACACACTCCCTTTCCAAAAAAGATCAATACACCGAAGACTACACTTAGATTTATTAGATTTGTTGCTAAAATATCGGTATTAAACCCGAAACTCCCGGCGGATGGCCAGTGACCCAAGTAAACGAAAGAATCGGTTACATTTTTCATATAATCTCCTCTTCTAGCTAAACTATAAAAAAAGAACTCTGTCGTTTTGTTTATTCTTTTTATTTTCAATAAAAAGAAAATTTAATTTAATAATTTAATTTACCTGTTTGGATATTAGTAAACAGAATAAAAAACCTATTCTATTTACAAATGTATTTTCAAAAATTTTGAATTTTCAATAATAATAATGAGACTTATTAGAATTAAGTTAGAATTTGAGACCCTGTTTGATGTCAATTTCAAAAAACCTAAACCTCCCCTTTTTTGCAACACTCCTTAAAAAAGAGTTTCCATTAAACTAAAATAATAAGGGGAAGGAAGAAAGCGAATCGATGTGCTAATTCCCCATCCTCAAATTAGTCCTTCCCGAGGATTGTTGTCTCAATGAATAATTGTAGGAGTTAAATCTTGATAGAATTCAAAAAACTACGAAAAAAAAATCCATAATTTTCAGATTTCTAGGATTGGATTAAACAAAAGGATTCGCAAATAAAAGCGCTAATGCTACAACTAGGCCATAAATTGTTAAAGCTTCCATAAAAGCCAAACTAAGCAATAAAGTACCTCGTATTTTGCCTTCTGCCTCAGGCTGTCTCGCGATACCTTCGACAGCTTGACCCGCAGCTGTCCCTTGACCAACTCCAGGTCCAATAGAAGCAAGCCCAACAGCCAACCCAGCAGCAATAACCGAAGCAGCAGAAACCAGTGGATTCATGATAAGTTCCTCACACCAAAATAAAGAAATAGTTAATGATACAATGATCCAATGACTTAGGACTTAATTATAATTAAGTCATCGCTAAGATTCATCCAGCCAAAATAACCAAAAACTTGAATTGAAATAATAATATTATTTAACCATAAGAATGACTTTAATATTAGTTCCTATCCACGAAATTTTTTTAAATTCATAATATATATATATATATATACAACTTTTTTTATGCCATTTCTTTTTTGTGAACCATTCCTTGAATCCTTCGTTCTTTTTTTTTATCATTTTTTTCATCCAATTGACAGATAAAAAGGAAGAACTTCTAATTGAATCCCTATCTAAATCGAAATTCACAAGAGTCGTGGGACAGATTAGATAGATCTTTAGCTCATATATACCTAGTCAATATCAAATATCACATATACAAGTCTTTCTTACATAATGTAAACCAACTATTCTATAATTATAATTGGGCTAAGACTATTTGAAAAAATAGTCAATGATGACCCTCCATAGATTCACCTATATAAGCCGCAGCTAAAGTTGCAAAAATTAGAGCTTGAATCCCGCTTGTAAATAATCCAAGGAACATGACGGGTATAGGAACCACTAAGGGTACTAAAGAAACAAGAACAACAACTACTAATTCATCGGCTAATATATTTCCGAAAAGTCGAAAACTAAGTGATAGGGGTTTTGTAAAATCTTCTAAGATGTTAATGGGTAAAAGAATTGGAGTTGGTTGAATGTATTTACTGAAATACCCTAATCCTTTTTTGCTAAGACCCGCATAAAAATATGCTACTGATGTGAGTAAAGCTAAAGCAACAGTCGTATTTATATCATTCGTTGGTGCTGCTAACTCCCCCTGAGGTAACTGGATAATTTTCCACGGTAAAAGGGCTCCTGACCAGTTCGAAACAAAAATAAATAAAAAAAGGGTTCCAATAAAGGGAACCCATGGACCATATTCTTCTCCAATCTGAGTTTGACTCACGTCTCGAATGAATTCAAGGACAAATTCAAAGAAATTTTGGCCGTCAGTTGGAATGGTTTGTGGATTGCGAACCACTAGAACTGCAGAACCTAATAAGATAGCAATTACAACCCAAGAAGTAATAAGGACTTGGGCGTGGACTTGGAAACCCCCTATTTGCCAATAGAAATGTTGGCCCACTTCTACACCCGATATCTGATATAACCCTTCTTTTATTAGTGTGTTGATGGAACATGATAGAACATTCATATTGCCCTCTGACAGAAATAAGAACTTTAAATTATTTTGATTCAAGATCTCTTTTTTTTTTACTTATTTACTTGAATTGTAGATTTAAGTTTTGGATACCAACTAAACTAATCACACACTATCCCCTATTTTTTGATCTTTTTCTCTTTTGTACGATTCAGGAGTAGTAAGCGATTTTTTAAATCGAAATACAAGGAGCCCCTCCCTCCAAAAAAAATTGATTTATTTATCTTATTATTAATCAAGAATTTTGTATATAGCTAGAACGACCCTCACAAATTGCGAATACTAATTTGTTAAGAATGAATCGAATTGACGCTATAGCATCATCATTTGCTGGAATAGAAATATCCGCGAGATCCGGATTACAATTTGTATCGATTAAAGAAATGGTTGGAATTCCCAAAGTGATACATTCTCGAAGAGCCGTATATTCTTCTTGCTGATCGATGATGATTACAATATCAGGCAATCCCGTCATATATTTAATCCCGCCTAGATATGTTTCCAAATGAGAGAATTGTCTCTTCAACACAGCTGCATCCCTTTTCGGAAGACGATTGAGTCCCTCTGTCTTTTGTTCGGTTCTCAAGTCCCTAAACTTATGAAGTCTTTTTTCTGTAGTGGACCAATTTGTTAACATGCCGCCGAGCCATTTTTTATTAACATAATGACATCGAGCCCTTAGTGCAGCCCGCGACACCAAATCAGCTGCTTTATTTTTTGTCCCAACAATTAAAAAATGTTTTCCCCTACTTGCTGCATCAAAAACTAAATCACAAGCTTCTGATAAAAAACGAGCAGTTCTAGTCAGATTTAGAATATGAATACCTTTACGCTTTGCAGAAATATAAGGTGCCATTCTAGGATTCCATTTCCTAGTACCATGTCCAAAATGAACTCCTGCTCTCATCATCTCTTCCAAATCGATGTTCCAAAATCTTTTTGTCATTTCTTTTCACACTTAAAAAAAGGGAGGTACCCCAAATTAAAATAAAAAATTGTTCCGATGGAACCTTCTCTTGTACCGGGGATGCCCATTTAGGCATGAGCCAAGCCATTACTTTGTATTCATTATTATCTTTATTAGTGGTAACAAATTACCAAACCAAATGACTACAGCAAACAACAAAAAAATTCAAAATAGGAATCCGTTATTAGGAATCATTAAATCCTAGAAAAGATCGTTCAAATTTTGAAATAGAAGAGTCAAAAAATTCCCTGTGGTAGAATAAAATATCTCTCATATCTTCCTCGAATAAACAAAAATTCTTTGTTTTTGTTTCCAAAAGAATGTTGGTATGTTGCCGTGAACAATGCACCAATCCTTTATTGAATCCGGTCCCGGCGGGGATCCCCCCCCCTAGAACAACATTTTCTTTCAGGCCTTTCAACCAATCGATACGACCCCGAAGAGCAGCTTTTGCTAAAACTCGAGCAGTTTCTTGAAAACTTGCTTCGGATATAAAACTTTGAGTATTCAAAGATGCTCGAGTTATTCCTAATAAAATGGCTCGATAAGAGATTGCTTCTTCTAAAGCACGCCCCGTTCGCTCTGCTCGTAATAATCCAATAAGTTCTCCAGGTAAAAAAACATTAGACATTCCCTCTTCTGAAACCAAAACTTTTGATGTTATTTGGCGTACAATAATTTCGATATGCCTATTATGAATCTGCACCCCCTGGGATCGATAAACCTTTTGAATCTTATTAACCAAAGAAAGACGACTTTGCACTATAGTTAGCTCAGCGCCAATCAAGAATCCCCAGGGAATTCCAAGAATTCCTGTTATATACTTATTCCAACCTTTAATGCGCTTTTCTAAGTTCATCGATATTGAATCGATCGAGCGGACTTCTAACACTTGTTCTACTTTTGGAAGACCTTGTGTTATATCCCCGGATCTCGATTTTTCATATATAAATGTAACTAATGTATCCCCTTCGTAAAGAATTTCTCCGTAATGCCCATGAACTTTTGCTCCCGGAGTAGCCAAATAGGGCTTTGCGGATCTTATTACTACAGAATCCATTTGAACAATTAAAGCTTGACCCGATTTTAGGTGTGGTCCTTTTTTGGCTATACATACATTTTCACAAAAAAATTGTCCAAGACTTATTAGTGTGGACATTTCCTCACAATAATTATGATGATAATTTTGATGAAGAAAATACCAATTCAATTTGAATGGATTCAAAACGACGTTACTATATGGATCTCGATTACAAATTCTTCCGTTTTCATCAATTAAATAAGAGTTAATTACTTTTAAAATTTGTTTTAAGTTGTCAAGTTGCAAATATTTAATTACAGACATCTTATTATAAGTTAGTAAAGGCAAAAATGAATAAAAATTAGAAATTTGAATGGTTGTTCCTAAGGGGCCAGACGCATTTTTTATTGTAATTAGAGGATTTTTTTTTATTGATTGGTTTATCACATTGTGATATTTTACATGATCAAATGGACCCATTCTAAAACAATTAGATGATGATAAAATTAACAAAAATTGGGATTCCTTATTTCTATTTAAGAACATACGAATAGTTCCGTTATTTTGGCTAAGTGATTGTTGAATGCCGGCCTTGGGAGAAATGGAATAAAACGGATTCATCTGATCTGCAGAGATCAATCCCGAATCTGGCGGATTATTCCTTTTTCTTATATACGAAATATGGGATTGTACTAAGCCAATTCTTATGAAATCTCGAATCAAACCCTTTGTACTTACTGCAACAAAGAAAGCGCGGGCCTCCTCGAGGGAAGAATTTTTGTTGTCTTGGTCCCAATTCAAGACTAAACAAGTTCGAACCAATTGAATACTTGTGTCAGAAATTCCTCGAGTTGGTTTGCCATTTCCATAAAGGATATAGTTGACAACTCGAAGTTGAATATTATTCTTTTCCCGAAAGAGATCTTGTGGGAAGAGTGTTGCTAAATTTATACTGTCCGCTATCTCATAGGTGGCTACCGGTCGCACCAAAACAAAAAACTTTTTCTTGGTTGGTGTGATTCGTTGGACATAAATCCAATTTTTCACTTTTTTTGATTCCCGAGAGTTAGGTTTTCCCCTTCCTGGCGGTATCAAGATACCACTATGTCGGGATATTTTATCTGTCTTGTCCGGAAAGTGTATATCCCCCGAAAATATTTTGAGTTCAATCCTTTTTTTTTTTCTCTCCACTCGGATCAATCCGCCGACCTGGCTTCTTATATTTAAAGTGATTCGTGTATCGACTCGAATGATACTATAGTTCTGTACCATTATGACAGAGGATTCGGGTAAAATATGCACTTCCTCAGGAATGAAAAAAAAGCGATCTACTTTCATTTTGTAATTTTTCTTAAATTTTTGGACTCCTCGATACTCAATCATATCCGCTTTTTGGATGATTGAGTCAGCCTCTATAGTCCCATATTTTAGAATTCCGGAACTCTTTCTTCTGTATCTAGGATCATCAAAAAAAGAAAAAATAGTATTTTTACGGAAAATACCATTTATGGGTATTGCAATCGAGATACCTGAATGCGGCATGAATTCTTTCTCTTGCTCTTGAATCGATTCAAATGGAATAAGAAATCGATTTCTTCGCCTTTTTGCTAATAAATCCGAATTCTCATGAAAAATAGCAGAATATATGAGATTATAATGACTAGTACCTACGATTCCATTCAATTCTGAATAATAGGGAATTCCGGATTTTTTTTTATCAGAAAAATCCGAACTAAAAAATTTTTGGCTCACTTGATCATTATTCACTGAGAGGCTACAAATAGATTTTCTTTTGACGGAAAGAAAGGGTATGTTCATTTGATCTTGATCTTTGTGGATTGAAAAAAGAATTAGACTAGCTCCACATGAACCTCCTGATAATATCCATAAATGACTTGTTTTTGGTACGAGATGCACATTACTATATGTAAATTCAGGTGCATGGTACACATCAGTACTCCAGTGCATTTCGCCCTCTGAGTCAGAATAAATATATTTTCTAACCCTCTCTTTAAAACGAAAGGTGTATGTTCCCTCGCGAATCTCAGCAATCACTTGTTCTGATTCCACATATTGATCATTTTGAACTAAAAGAAAACTTTTTGGTGGAATAGTCACACTATGTATAATATCTTCGCTCTCAATAATTACAGACAAGTCTATATAACATAGAAAGGCAGGATGCCCGTGACGTGTACGTGTAGGATGAACCAAATCCTCATTGAATTTGATTTTTCCATTATAAGGGGCTCGTACATGTTCCGCAGTACCGCCTGTAAATACTCCGCCGGTATGAAAAGTTCTTAATGTTAGTTGAGTTCCCGGTTCTCCAATAGATTGACCCGCAATAATACCTACAGCTTCCCCTAATTCAACTAGGTCACCATGAGTGGGACTCCGACCATAACAGAATCTACAGATCCAAGATGTACTCCGACAAGTAAAGGGAGTTCGAATAGATATTGATTGTGTTCCAAAGGTTATGAATCGATTGACAAGTCCAATCCCAAGATCTTGATTTCGAAAGGCGACACATCGGGAACCTATATATATATCGTCTGCTAAGACACGACCAATTAATGTTTGGATAAAAATTCTTTCTGACATCGTCCTATTTTTATTTCGAGGACTCACAGAAATCCCTCGGATGGTGCCACAATCTGTTCTACGTACAACAATATGTTGAACTACTTCAACAAGTCGACGCGTAAGATATCCAGCATCTGATGTGCGTACAGCAGTATCTACAACTCCTTTACGGGCTCCATAGCAAGAAATAATATATTCTGTTAAAGACAGTCCTTCGCGTAAATTGCTTTGAATAGGTAAATCAATCATTTGTCCTTGGGGATCCGACATTAATCCTCTCATACCTACTAATTGATGTACTTGAGATGCATTTCCCCTAGCTCCGGAAAAAGACATCATATGGACTGGATTGAACGGGTCCGTCATCCTAAAATTAAGATTCATTTCTTGTCGCAAATATTCACTTGTAGCATACCATATCTCAATAGATTGGCGTAATTTTTCTACCGCATGTACATTCCCATAATGATGGTGTTTTTCCAAAATAAAACTTTGTTGTTCAGCATCTTGGACAAGCCATCCCTTAGAAGGTATCGTTAAAAGATCATCAATTCCTAATGAAATGGATGTAGCAGTGGCTTGCTGGAAACCCAGAGTCTTTACTTGATCCAGGATGTGTGATGTATATGCCATTCCGAAGTGATCTATTAATCGGCTAATAAGTCGTTTAATGGCAGTTCCATCTATAACTTTATTGTGAAATACCAGATTGGCCCGTTCCGCCATAAGTACCTCCATATTCTGCTGAATGGGATTCGACAGTGAGTTTGAGTCAATGATTGCAAAACTTCCTTTTCTCGATCTTTATTTGCGTAGAATTTTAGGTCAGGAACTATGGTCCGGGTTCACACTCGTGTCCTAGAATTACTTTTTTTAAATACCATATTATTAGGTATCATATGAGCAGGCTTGAGAAAAACCTTGTATAGCTTCTTCGATTTCTCGATAAAAAGAAATATGACCAACTGTGGTTCGAATATATACACAAAAAGTTTCTTTTTTTATACTTCTTACTATTAGATAGTGTGCATAAATCTCATGATAGGTACCAAAAGATTCATAGTGAACTTCGATAGGAACTTCTCTTGAAGCACTAACGCGTTGATCTAATTGCCACCGAAGCCACAAAGGACTATCTAAATTTATTCTTTTCTGCCGATAAGCTCCAATTGCATCATAGGAATTGCAAAAAAAGGGTTCTTTCATATACTTATAGTTTGTTTCGTAAATTCTTTCATTTTGATAGTTTTTTCGATTACACGGATTATATCTGTTTGCACAAATACCTCGACGAGTACCGCTCGTTAATACATAGAGTCCAATAAGCATATCTTGAGTCGGTACAGAAATGGGATCTCCAATAGCTGGAGATAAGAGATTCATATGAGAAAACATAAGTAAACGAGCCTCCGCTTGAGCCTCTAAAGATAAAGGCACATGAACAGCCATTTGATCCCCATCAAAGTCTGCATTGAATCCCTTACAAACTAATGGATGTAAACAAATAGTGCGTCCTTCCACTAAAATGGGTTGAAATGACTGTATGCCTAATCTATGTAGAGTAGGCGCTCTATTCAGTAATACTGGATGCCCCTGCATAACTTCTTGAAGGATTTCCCAGACAATCGGCTTGTTTTCCCGAATTTGACTTTTAGCAACTCCTATGTTCGAAGCGAGATGTTGTCTAATTAGACCACGAATTACAAATGTCTGGAAAAGCTCTATTGCTATTTCGCGAGGCAATCCACAACGATGTAATGAAAGTGAAGGTCCAACGACAATCACCGACCGACCCGAATAATCGACCCGTTTCCCAAGCAGAGTCTCGCGAAATCTTCCCTCTTTGCCTTCAATTACATCTGAAAATGACTTGTAAACCTTATTATGACCATCCCTCATGGGTTGTCCACGGATTCCATTATCAAGAAGTGTATCCACGGCTTCTTGTACCAATTTTTCCTGACACATTACTAATTCCCCTGGTGTGGATCTACTTGTTGTTAATAGATCGGTAAGAGTATTATTCCGATAGATAACTCTTCTATAGAGTTCATTAATATCTGAACTCATTAGTTTACCCCCTTCTATCTGAATGATGGGTCTCAACTCGGGAGGAAGAACCGGTAAGAGACATAAAACCATCCATTCCGGTTCTATATTTGTTCGAATAAAATGCTTAGCTAATTCCATACGTCTAACTAAAAAATCTTTTCTTCTTACAATTTTTCGATCTTCCCATTCATTCCCCGTGGGCCCTTCTTCTCCTAATTGTTTCCATTCTACCAACGAATTTTCTATAAGAATTCGCAAATCCAAATCGGCTAATTGTTCTCGGATAGCACCCGCCCCAGTAGAAATTTCTCGATTTCGAAATATATCGAAACCTTGAGTAGTAAAAAAAAGTGGGATGCTGTATTTCCAGGATTGAATTTCATATTCAAATGAACCTCGTAATCGTAAGAAAGTAGGGTTTTTAGTTATGGGCCTAGCAAAAGAAAAATTGGGATAGGGTCCACTAGAGGATCTCCCCCCTCAAAACCGGACATGAAAGTTTCCTCTCATCCGGCTCAAGTAGTTATACCAAATAAAGATAAAAAAAGCGGTCTCATGAAAAACCAAAAAATAATCTACGCCTTACTCAAGTTCTCAGTGCAAACCAACCAAGATTTCATTGATTCAATTCATTCTTCTTTGATTTCTATTTAGCTTCTTTAGTCAATTAAAAATTACGACAGAAAAAATGTAAAATTCTTGAGTAGTCTATTTCCCTTCGAATGCCAAAAGACTCTTTACCTTAAGTGCAAGGAATACCTTTGAATTCATACGGGATTTACTTGTCTATGTATTGTTCCATTCGATCTTTTAGGTCCTGCGTCACCTCGATGGTTATGCCACAATATTCTTAAAGTTTATATGCGATGTATAGACTTTTGCAACCATGACATATTTGTTTACTTCAATATAAAAAACCAAATTTCTTTTCTTTTAGAAAGATAAGGGAATGCTTAATTCGACAAAAAAAAAAGGTCTTCTTTTCACAAGGTACGACTATCAATTTGAATTTCTTTTTTTTTTACTGAATCGACCATAGACCAACCTCCTTTTTTTATTTGGGAGTATTGAATACACCCACAATTCTGAGCTTCATGTTACTCCTTCCAAGAGACATGTCAGATCGAGGGCATCCCCAATTGATTGAAGGGGATGAGAGTTTATCATTCTTAATCTGTAAAATAAGAATTTCGATCAAATCACACATCGCAATATACTAGGCCTTCTAATTCTTTAAGAGGTTTATCTAAAAGATTCGCAATATAACTAGGAAGACGTTTCAAATACCATACATGAGTTACAGGACATGTCAGTTTTATGTATCCCATTTGATATCTGCGTATCCGAGAACCAATAAATTCAACTCCACATTGTTCACAAAATTTCGGGTCTTCTTTTTCATCTCCGATCACTCGATAATTTCCACAAGCGCAAATTCCACTCTTTATAGGCCCAAAAATCCTTTCACAAAATAATCCATCTTTTTCCGGTTTATTAGTTTTGTAATGAAAAGTATAGGGTTTTGTCACCTCTCCAACTATCTCTCCATTAGGTATTATTTTAGTGGCCCAAGCACTTATTTGCTGAGGAGAAACTGATCCAATCCGGAGTTGTTGATGTTTATACCGATCGATCATATAAGAAAAAGTGTGATTCATTCCGATTAAACTTCCTTCCTATTAATCTGGAAATTCTTCTCAGATACAAGGAAATGATTCAGGTCCAGAGCCAAAGATCGTAGTTCTCGAACAAGTAATCGAAAAGATTCTGGAGCATCTTCTGGTTTAGGTATTGTTCCTCCAATGATAGTGGTACCAAGTACTTCTTGACGAGCTCTAATATGATCAGATTTATAAGTAAGCATCTCTTGTAAAATATGAGCAACACCAAACCCCTCTAGAGCCCAAACCTCCATTTCGCCTACCCGTTGTCCCCCCTGCTTGGAACGGCCTCTAAGGGGTTGTTGTGTAACAAGTGCATAATGTCCACTAGAACGTCCGTGTATTTTATCATCAACCTGATGAATTAATTTCAAGATATAGGGCTTTCCGATTATCACAGGCTGCTCAAACGGATCTCCTGTTCTTCCATCAAAAATTCGACTTTTTCCTGGATACTCGGGTTCAAATACCCATGGATTGGCTGTTTGCTTACTGGCTTCATATAATTCAGAAAACACTAGTTTTCTTGAAGCCTCTTGTTCATATCTCTCATCAAAAGGGGCTATTCGATAATGTCTATCTAGCAGACTTCCCGCCAACCCAAGCGAGCATTCAAATATCTGTCCTACATTCATTCGTGAGGGTACTCCTAATGGGTTGAAGACCATATCCACGGGTCTTCCGTCTTGCAAATAAGGCATATCCTGTCTAGGCAAAATTTTTGAAATGATACCTTTATTTCCATGTCTTCCAGCTACTTTATCACCTACTTTGATTTCACGTTTCTGTGAAATATATACACGAATTTTTTCTGGGTTATAACTTGAACCCCCCTTTTTCTGAACCCATCTCACATCAATAACTCGACCTCTACCACCTATAGGCAATTTTAAACAAGTTTCTTTTGAAGTCGATACCTGAATACCCAGTATGGCCCTTAATAATCGATCTTCCGGAGCATAGGATGATTCTTTCGCCACCTGAGGTGTTAATTTACCTACTAAAATATCACCCGTTTCAACCCAGGATCCTAGCATCACAATTCCATTTTTGTCTAAATTTCGGAGTAAACGGCCTTCTAGATGCGGTATTTCCTTAGTGATCCTTTCAGGACCTTGGGTTGTCACATGAGTCTGAATTTCATATTTCCGTATGTGGAAAGAAGTATAAATATCACCATATACTAGACACTCACTAATGAGTACCGCATCTTCAAAATTGTATCCTTCCCATGGCATATAAGCCACTAATATATTTTTCCCCAAAGCAAGTTCCCCACCAACTGTAGCAGCACCATCCGCTAAAATTTGTCCCTTTTTAATGCACTTACCCCGTCGAACCTGAGGTTTTTGATGCATACAAGTATTTTTGTTTGAGCGTTGATACATAATTAATGGAATGCCTAGAGTATTATCCCCATTACCCGATAAAATTATCTTCTTAGTGTCAGTATAAAGTATTTTTCCCGCCTGTTCGGCTATAGCGGGAACTCCTGAATCTAAAGCCACTTGGCGTTCCAATCCAGTTCCAACAATGCACTTTTCGGACCGAGAAAGTGGAACTGCTTGACGTTGCATATTAGAACTCATTAAAGCACGATTCGCATCATTATGTTCGATAAAAGGAATTAGGGAAGCTCCAATGGAAAAATATTGGAAAGGAAAAATGCTTCGAAGATGAACCTCTTCCCATGCGATAGTCAAAAATTCTTGGCGGTATCGAGCTGGAACAGCCTGTTCTTCTTGAATGCCCCGATTAAGAGCCAAAGAATTTCCTGCCGCTATCATATAATATTCATCTTGACTTGGTGATAAAAAAAGCATCCGTATCCGTGCTTTTTTTGATTTCTCAAAGAATTCATAAAATGGACTTTCTAACGACCCCCAATCCCCAATCCTGGCATGAATTGCTAAAGATCCAATAAGTCCAACATTGATCCCTTCAGACGTGTCAATGGGGCAAATACGACCATAGTGACTAGGATGGATATCTCGTATCCGAAAATTAGCAGTTCGTCCCGTTAATCCGCCAGGGCCCAAATAACTCAATTTTCTCCCATGAACGATTTGTGTCAATGGATTAGTTCGATCCAAAACTTGAGATAATGGGTGTAATCCGAAAAAGGATTCATAAGTAGTTGTTAACGGAGTTGCAGTTACCAAATTCTGAGGAGTCGGTATCAATTTATGTTTAATTGCTCCGCATATAGTTCCCTTAACTACATTTTCTAAACGAGCCAGAGCCAATCCGAACTGGTCTTGTAAAAGATCCGCTACAGAGCGAATACGCTTATTTTTCAAATGATTCATATCATCAAGTGTACCCATTCCAAATTTCATGCCAATCAAATGATCGGCAGCTGCTAATATATCTCGTGGTAACAAAAATATATTGTTCTGAGGTATAGTAAGATTAAGTCTCCAGTTAATATTTCGGCGACCAATCCTTCCTAATTCACACCTTTGGTGAAAGAATTTTTTTTGTAATTCCTTACATAAGGATTCAGAAAATATTGGATCCCCACCTACACAAGAAAATTGTTGATAAAACTCCAAAATAGCATTTTCTTTTGACCCAATTTGTTTTTTCTCCTTATCGGTCAAAAAAGACAAGAAAATTTCAGGGTAGCAAACATTCTCTAGAATTTCTCTTAGATTCAAACCCATAGCTGATGATAGAACTAGAATAGATATTTTCTGTTTCCGACTCACACGAGCCCATATCCTTGCTTTTTTATCAATCTCTAATTCTAACCTGCCTCCCCAATCTGATATTATGGTGCCGGTATAGACCGAAATCCCGTTATGATCCAATTCTGACTGGTAATAGATACCAGGACTTTGCAATATTTGATTGATCACAATTCTGTATATTCCGTTTACTATAGAAGTTCCAAGGGAATTCATTAAAGGAATGTTTCCAATAAAAATTCGTTGTTCTTGCATATTCCTACTGGTTTTCCAAATTAATCCCGCGGATACGTATAATTCAGAAGAATATGTAAGTGATTCATATACAGCATCACGTTCTTTTATCAGAGGTTCTACCAATTGATATGTTTCCACAAATAATTGAAATTCAATTTCTTGATCTATATCTTCAATTTTTGGAAATTTAGAAACTTCTTCTATTAAACCCTGATCAATAAACCGATAAAATCCTTCAAATTGTATCTGATTAAATCCGGGTATTGTGGATGTTCCCTCTTTTCCATCCCCGAGCATCTTTTTAAAATTTCCCATTTATCCCGTTTATTGCAAAAATGCCATCCCATCTTTCATTCTTCACCGAATCATATCCATAGAATTCGATTTAGCAATAATGGAATTTCTATTCTGTTTACTGAATCACATGAAATTTTATCCAACTTCAGATATATGGAATGTATGAAATACGTATGAACGGAGACTAGATTCAATTGGAATTTTTTATAAGAAAGAGATCAAAATGGAACAGAATTGAGAAATACCACTGGAACTTTTGGAGTTTTGTAAAGACTATAAAAAAAAAGGAATTTCATTTTCACCTATGCTATTATATATTCCAATTCGATTGCATACCATAAAAAAAAGTATTCATGATTGGATCTGTTCGAGCCGATAAACATATAATAAATAGAAAACTTTTTTTTTTCAACTACTTTACTTTTTCATGTATTTTGATTTCATTGTTCAAAACAAGATTTGCAGAAAAGAGAGTGATTTTTACCCATTTTGATTTGAATAGACTATTTAGAATCTCAGTGAATTGAAGTAGGTAAGAAAGCTTGTATTTTTTTATTTATTCATTTTTTTATTATTAAAATCAAAAAGAATGCACAGATATATATGTGTCTTTTTCGTCTTTTATTGCGGTACAGTTCTATTCGGGATAGCACATGCTGTGCTCTATCAAAAATTCCATTTTCTCTTGAATTTATTCAATCAAAAATGGAAATACAAAAATTTATTGAGAATTACTCCTCAAAAGCAGCCTTAGACAGATAAAAAATACCCCATTATAGAGCTATAGCTCTATAACAACGTAACGTATGTTCTGGTTCTGGGGTTTACATATACTCATCATTACTGTTATAATTGAAATTGAAGAAGATTTGAAAAAACTCAATATAAATTAGTTCTAAATCTATTTCTAATGATTTTCTTATATTATTAGAAAAAAAAAAAGAAAAATGTAGATTTCAATTCAAAAATGATCATGAATTTACAGTCAATAGTTAATGGTTCTGATTTATACTGGATTCCATCTTTGGTGACTGAAAATCGATATATTTTTTTTCGGAGTTGAAAAAAAAAAAACGAGAAAATTTCAATCGAGTTTCTATCGTTTTGGCGACATGGCCGAGTGGTAAGGCGGGGGACTGCAAATCCTTTTTCCCCAGTTCAAATCCGGGTGTCGCCTCAACAAAAGACTTAGAATCCCCTATTCTAGTAGGAAAAGACTCTTAATACTTTCTTTTCGTGATTCTAAGCCTCTGGCTCTCGAGTTCGATTCTCTAAACTAAAAAACTAAAGTTTTACCTATAAGATTCCAGGAAAACTGAAAGTCGTGGAGGGAAATCAGTCAATCTTGACTTTCCACTACTAATTTAGTTCCACTCACTGAGTTTTTAATTAGATTGGATAGCCCGAGAGTAAATAAAATTGATAGTTTTGGAAAGGACCTCAAATACTTTGTCTACAGACGCATGAAAGTCTCGGAATGCTTCGGAATGCTCAGGACATTCAATCAATATTAAATTTGATGGAGAATTTCTTTCTATTTGACTTCCCAAAATCCAATACGATAAAACAAGTCTTATTCTTTCTACATGTGAGTAAGATTACTTCTAAAAGTGTCCGTTTGCTTGTGTTTACATCTTGGGGATTCTACTAGAAATTCTATTATAAGAATAACTCATTATAAGATAAGTGGATTTTTTGGAGTAGTTGATCAAGGGTGACCAAATACCTCTCCCTTTTTTTTGACTCTGCACCAGTGATTTCACTATTATTACTGAACAATAATGGAATAGTTTTTTCATATTCATAGAAATAGGGGACAGAAGTCACATGGATATAGTAAGTCTCGCATGGGCTGGTTTAATGGTAGTTTTTACATTTTCCCTCTCCCTCGTAGTGTGGGGAAGAAGTGGACTCTAGAAGTACTCCTAATTGCGTTAAGAATAAAACTATATCAATTTTTATTAATTGTTTTAGTTTTCTAGATCGTTCGGCAATTTTTTTTTAATATTTTTTTTTGATTCATGTTTTGTTTTATTGACTCATTTTCTATTTTTATATCAGTGTTTACAAGGTTAACCATTCATAGGGTAACCCCCTTTTGAAATCTTAAGAATTTCTCATCGAATTAGGATTATATGTATTAAATGAATCAAACAAATAAATGAATATGAAAAGTATGTACATATATTTAATATTCTATTTAATTAATATTGACATTTATAAAGAAAAAAGGAGATATAGGTGGATTCCTTTATATCTTTATATTAAGATATTTCACTTGTATCTTTATACATTACAATAACCATAATGGCTAGTATGGTAGAAAGAGATCTCTTTCTACCATACTAGC
>ASZG01036171.1:0-28383 GCA_000411095.1 Aethionema arabicum
ATATATATATATATATATATATATATAATCCATTCACAAAAAATTAATGGATAACATTGAAAATCAAATGAATAAAACTTATAATATATATGTATTTAGTTGTTATGCCTAAATGGATATATCATTGCATGATATATTCATATATGGTTAATTTTAGTGGTTTAGGAAATAAATTCTCCATTTCTTTTTTAATGACCCATTTTTTATTAGATTGTTTTTATTTAACCAAAATAATTATTTTTGGAGTAATACATAGATCATACGTCATATTTTTTTGTAAAATGTACTCGATTTCCTGCTTTGAGTTCTGCAAAGTCCTACACATTAATTTGTTTTCTTATTAAAGACTGACAAATTTTGGTAAAAAAAAAAGACTGACAAATTTTGGTAAAACAAAAAAAGACTGCCAAATTAAAATATTTGTTTTCTTATTTGAAAATAAGTTTTTTTATTGAATGGCCGAAAATATCATAAACCCAAAGGGGGGATGGAATAGAGATCTGTTAAATTTTAACCTAAATCTTATCAGTCTTTAGTCATTACTCGTCGGAAAACCCTAAATCTTATTAGTGTGTCGAAAAACCCTAGAGACCCAGTTTAAGGTATTGATGGGGAAGAACAAGAAGAAGGAGAAGAAAGATGGAGAAGACATGTCTCCACACTCTGCCGCCACTGTTTGCGTCTCTGGCTTGCCTTATTCCTTCACCAGCGCTCAGGTACATTAATTTGACCAGATTTGATTATAATCCGCTTTCAATTTGGAGTATTCTGAATATATGTATCTTTCAATTTGCTTAGCTTGAAGAAGCTTTCAGCGACGTTGGTCCCGTTAGGCTCTGCTTTATCGTCACTAAGAAAGGCGAGTGAATTTGTGTTTTAGGCTAACAACATCGGTTGTATTTATGGTCATTAGTAGTTATCAACTTTACTCGCTTTGCATTCACAGGATCAAATGAACACCGTGGCTTTGCCTTTGTTAAATTGTGAGTTAATCAACTTTCGGAGACTATTTTCTTATTGGACCATTGATACTTGGTTCTAACGTACGATGCTGGCTTATTTACAGTGCTTTACCAGAAGATGCTAACCGTTCCATTGAGTTGAAGAATGGTTCTATTGTTGGGGGTCGTAAGATTACAGTTAAACAGGCCACGCATCGACCTTCTCTTCAAGAGCGTCGTACTAAAGCAGCCCAAGGTTGGTATCCTAAATTTTTTGGAATCTAATAGTTAAGTCACTCTTTTCTCAGTACACATCAATTTCTTAAAGTAACATTCCTTGTTTCTTGTTTTGAATTAGGGATCTCTTTACCTGATAATTCTCAGGCACAAAATGACAAGGACAGTTTGATCCCTGAGACAGACAAGCAAGGTATAGCTTGCCTGCATTTTATTTTGTTCGTTGGTGACGTTTTATTGCTCTCGTTTGTCATTAACGTTATGTTTGTATCAGTTCAAATACCTGAAAAGAAACCACAGAAGCCAATTGAGCGGAAAAGACCAACAAAGCTTCATGTTGATTTAGCTGACAAAGAAACATGCTCAGATAAGCAAAGGTGTGTTTTTTTAATAGATTTCTTGATTAAATAGAGTTAAAATGGAACACCTTCTAATAGCCTTTGTAATGAACTAAAGTTGTAGTATAAAATATTTAAAATCCTAATATGCTAAATGGCGACTGCTATATTTATATGCGGTTCTCCTTTATCTTGCTTATATATTTGTTATTTATTTTGCGGGTGCAGAGTTGCCAGAACTGTAATCTTTGGTGGCCTTGTTGATGCTGAGATGGCAGAGGTAATCCATAGTCGTGTAAAGGAGATTGGCACCGTGTGCTCTGTCAGATATCCCATTCCAAAAGAAGAGTTTCAACAAAATGGTAAGATTCTTCTCAACAAAATTGAAGGGAATGCATGTTAGGCTTGTTCAAACATGATTTCTTTTGTAGTTATTGCTACTAGTTACTATGTTTTAGTTTCGTTGATGATCCATCAGACCTGCTTGATTTATGGATCTGTGTGGCTGAAAAAGACATTGTTATTCAGCCACTGCACAGAATGATTAGAGTCTCATTGAACACCAAATGGGTCATGGATCTTCATTAGTTATTAGTTTCTATTGACATAGTAAGTTTCATCAAATTTCCTAGGCTTCGAAAGTACTATAAACATCTTTTATGTTCACTTAGCCGAGACTTATGTTTATTGTCTCCAGTTTCTATATTTTGTGGCTGAATGCTCGTTCGTTACTTCATATCTGTACTTCTCTGTGTTCTATATTTGTCCTCATATTTTTAGAGCCTATCTGCACTATACTTGTCTGGTTATTTGTACAAAGTCTGCACGACACGTTCTCCATGTGTATGTTTCTATTTGTATGAATGTACTTGATTCTCTTACAATAACTGGCCAAGACATTGTATTCATATTGCAGTCATTAAGCCTTAAAGATAATTTTTTCAGGTCTGACCCAAGACGGATGTAGGCCAGATGCATCAGCTGTTCTCTTTACGAGTGTCAAATCTGCTTGTGCGGCTGTTGCAAAATTACATCAAACAGAGATAAAGGGAAATATCATATGGGCGCGTCAGCTCGGTGGGGAGGTAAGCATTATGCTTTTAACCATTGTTCATTTATTCTGAAGTTGACTGACTGCCCTTCATATGTCATTCAAACCATTCATAACATGTTGGTATTTTGTTGGAGACAGGGCTCAAAGGCTCAGAAATGGAAACTAATCATCCGAAATCTTCCTTTCAAGGTTCTTTTAACCTGCATGTTTTTTTATTTCTACAGTATCATACAAAAAGCTATTTTTTCTCATGCGTTTCTTGATATTTGCAGGCAAAACCTAGCGATATAAAGGAGGTCTTTTCAGCAGTAGGGTTTGTATGGGATGTTTTTGTTCCCAAAAATTTTGAAACAGGGTATGTTTTTATTTCTGAGCGATTTTCATGATCGTGAGTAAATCAAGGTTTAAGATTCTCATTTTGTTTAATGATTTTGTAGGCTACCCAAGGGTTTTGCATTTGTCAAGTTCACTTGCAAGAGGGATGCAGAAAATGTAAGATATTGAAACATGTGTTTCTTGATTTGAGTATCCTCCGTTCAGATAACTTACCTTATAAAATTCTGCATTTTCAGGCAATTCAAAAGTTCAACGGGCACATGTTTAATAAAAGGCCTATAGCTGTAGACTGGGCTGTACCTAAGAATCTGTATAATGGTGCTGCTGATGCCGCTACTGCTTCACCAGATGGTAATCACTTGTCAGCTTACTAATTTTTATCGTTGGGGGAATCTTAATACATTAATTAATGCTCTTCAATATTTAATCATGAATTTGTATATTTTAAAATTGTTAACATGATAAAGTGGTTAGCCTGGAATCTATTATGAGGCTGACAACTACAGTCACTGACTGGTGTTTGGTTTCACCTCTTCCTAAAAGAATTTTGGCAACGCATACAGTGACTTTTTTCTTAGGATGACATAAAATCACCAACCTTGGCAGGTAACAAAAATGAAAGTGATGGGGACAGTGATAACAGTAGTATCGATTTGGAAGAGGTTGATGATGATGATGTTGGTGCTGTGGAAAGTCGAGAACCTTTGGGAGATGATATAGATGAGGAAGAGGAGGATAGCAGCAACAAACCGGCTGAATTAGATGCAATGGAGAAAGTTGGTGGGACGGATGTGAATTTTGAAGAGGAAGCCGATGTCGCGAGAAAGGTGCTTCAGAACCTGCTTGCATCTTCAAAAGGTTCAATTGCTTCTCATGATGGAGAGACAGAGGAGTCAGATAAAAACAAACCTGAGGGCTCACCTACTGAGCCACTGGTTGACTCTTCTGATGTCTCCGAGCCTATGAAATCCAGTAAAACCAGAGAGGTGGCTCCTAAAGAAACGCAGGAAAATGATGATTTTCAGAGAACGGTATTTATAAGCAACCTCCCATTTGATGTGACTAAGGATGAAGTCATACAGAGGTTTACTGGATTTGGGGAAGTTGAATCCTTTTTCCTTGTTCTCCACTCGCTCACAAAGTATGCATCTCTACCCCCTTTAAATTTCATTCAATCATTATTATTATCTTAAAGAATAATGATAATAATTCATTTTCTTTTTCTCTTCCACAGACGACCAAGAGGCACTGGCTTTCTCAAGTTCAAAACAGCAGATGCATCAGATGCAGCCATTTCAGCTGCTAGTGCTGCCTCAGGTGTTGGCGTTCTTCTTAAAGGCAGGCAACTGAGCGTTCTGAGAGCCGTGGATAAAAAATCGGCACATGACATAGTAGTTGAGAAGACAAAAGAAAAGAATCATGACCATCGGAATCTTTATCTTGCTAAGGTATCCTTACCTATCTCTTTTTGAGGGATAAAAACACACTTCTCTGACAGTCCTCACAAATCTCTGGAAATGAAAACATGCACCAATGATCATATTCATCCTCTTCTCTTCCACAGGAAGGTCAGATCCTGGATGGTACACCTGCTGCTGAGGGTGTGTCTGCAGAAGATATGGATCGCCGACGAAGGTAGAGCCTGTTTTACTTCGTCATATATGTGCTTAGTGCCTAATGATTGGGATGAAAATATGATTGTACTCGCAGATTGCATGAAAACAAGATGAAAAAGCTTCAATCTCCTAACTTCCATGTATCTCAGACAAGGATTGTCATCTATAATTTGCCAAAATCCATGAATGAAAAGCAGCTACAAAAGCTATTAGTTGATGCTGTTACCTCACGAGCTACAAAGCAGAAGCCATCTATCCGACAGGTCAGATATTTGCCATTTTAGTACAATTCAAGCGCAGTTCTGTGTCTTTTGTCTTCACATTTTGTTTGCTTCATTTTCTATGCAGATAAAATTTTTACAAAACGAGAAGAAGGGTAAAGTTGATACTAAGAACTATTCTCGTGGAGTAGCGTTTGTAGAGTTCACGGAGCATCAACATGCACTTGTGGCCCTGAGAGTACTTAATAACAATCCTGGTAATTTAATTTCTGAAGCTTAAGTTTCATTAAAAAAAAAAGTATCTTGTTTTGATCTCTTTAGATATGTTTGACATCATTTTGGTAGCGTTAATAGAAGAAATCCAAGAATCATAATCTTATGTTGTGGCTTTTTTTTATTTGCAGAAACATTTGGTCCTCAACACCGCCCCGTGGTAGAATTTGCTGTTGATAATGTTCAGAAGCTGAAGATACGAAAAGCTAAGCAGCAGTTTCAGAAAACTGTTAAACATAGTGATTCTGAGGAGCTGCATCCGAAAGTTGAAGCTCAGGCACATGACAATTCTCAAGACAATAAATTAAAACGAAAAATGAAGGAAAGGGATAATAGTAGCGTAGTGGAAGAGAATGCAGTCGGAATGAAGAACAAGAAACATGTACGCCCTCGAGAACAGAGGAATGAACAGGCAAAATCAGTTGAGAGTTCTATTGCAGTGAGAGACGTTACAGGGAACAAGAGAAAGAAAAAGGCTAGCCAACAGGTAATTGAAAAGCTGCCGGAAAACCCCCAAAAAGCTACTGCAATGATTTCGAAAGATCTGAAGGAGGATGTATCACGGAAGAGGAAAGGTGGAGGTCGAGATGAAGAAGAGGGTTTAAATGGGCTGAAGAAGAGGAAGAAAGAACAAGGTGGAGAAGAAGTTGTAGACAAACTTGACATCTTGATCGAACGATACAGGTCTAAGTTCACACAAAGCTCGGCCAAAACAGGTGCAGAGAAGCAAAGTTCCGGACAAGTTAGAAAATGGTTTCAGTCATGAAGAGTTGAATGAAACTCGGATTTTGAAGTGTCGTTCAGAATGTTGTAAACTTAATTATAATCTTTTTTTGTACTATTAAACAAGAGTCCTTTATATGAAAGTTTTTGTGACACGCTTGCAACGTGTAAAAGTTGCTGACGATGATTTATTGGGCTCGAATGAAAGTTTTACTAGCGAAAATAAAGCATGGTAAATGGGCCCATTAAATTGGTTTGTTTGGTTAACGTGTTTCTTTCTTCTTCTCTTTGATGGTCCTTCATTGTTTTGTTTATTGCTAATTTACCCTTTAAGTTTCCGTTTATAGCAGACTGACACTCAAACTTTCCGTTTTTAGAGATTTGCCTCCCATTCTTATGTTTATTACTAACTAATCCTCATGCTTTAGTTTATCACTGTCGTCCTCGAGGCTCATTTTATTACTAAGTAATCTCGTACTTTTGTTTATTGCTTGCAAACTTGGAATATCTGAATTGCCAATTCTGTGACTGATGTGGTTGTATCTTTTGCTGCTGACAATGGCGACAAGGAGCCTGGTGTTTGTGTTTTCTCTGAGAAGATGAAGCGCATTGTAGTTGATTGCGGTGATTAGATGACAGTTCTCGAGATTGTTGGTAATGGTCTTTCCTGCAACGAGCAGAGCACTTAACATCTGAGGATAGACATCTATATATAGAGCATGAAATGGGGTATAATTTGGATTCAGAAATAATCAAGATCAAACTGCTCTCAACTTTTCCAGAGTTCGGATCTGTTCAGCTACCCAAAAAAATACAAATGATGAACCGAATTTGACATCGTCGAATTGGGGTAGTTGAGGCGGGGCTAGGGTTCTCAGAATTTCGGTTACAAAAACAAGCCCAACTTATTTTTGAATTACAATCAATATTTTCATTTGATTGCGTAGATGTATCCAAATTAAGTATTGATTTTCCATGGGCCACGCGCTCTGATTTTTTCAAAATTCATTATCGGCCCATTTTAACAAAAATCCATGGACTATAGTCCATGGGTTTTAGCGACACGCGCTCAACGCGCTAAGGGTGCGCGTGGGTAACGTTTACAATTTTAAACGCGCGGGTGTGGACGTTTTAATTACTGAGCCCATTTAATAAATTTATTGGGCTTATTAAAATCAATAATAGGCCCATTTGACTGTAAACGTATTTAAATTAGATTTCCTTCTTCTTCTTCTTTATAAATAGGGTTAAAGAAAGAAACAGAAAAGAAAAGAAAAATCTACGAGAAATCGTAACTGATACCATGGAAGAGGGCAAGAAGGAGATAGAGGAGAAGCAAGGCAAGAAAAAGAGGAAAGTGTCAGTATCGGATGATGCTTTTAAAGAAGCTCGCGACAGTCTCTTCCGTGAAGCCGCAGAACTTGTCTCGGAAGATCCATCGACCCGAATCGCCATCTTTGTCGGTCCTCGTGCCTCCGATCCCGACACCTCCTTGTACACCTTCGCCCACCCTAATGCCGATGGCATCGTAGAAGCTTTTCTCCAGGATAAGCCTCCTCCTGATCCGGTTCCGGTCCCGGTCCCAGAGAATACTGTGGGTGTAGCATCTCCAAGGTTTTGGTGGGAGGACGGGAGGCTCGATAATACGAACGATCCAGAGGTATTGAGCGCCGGCATCGAAGCGATGAAGAAGCTGAGGGACCAGTTGTTACAAACTCTGGAAGCCAGGAGGATCAGAGATGAAGCTTCCAAGAACCATGAGGAAGAAACTCCACCCACAAACAACAAACCATAAGGTTTCATGGCTATCTTTGACTGCTGCTTTAACGTCCTTTTGAGTTGATATCTGTTTATAGCTAAATCTATCGGTTTTTAGTTATAGTTTGGAGTGAAGTTTGTGTTAGGATCATGTGTCTACTACTTATATGTTACCTAATTTTAGCAGATGCAGTCTTGATCATCGATTGCATGCTTCCTGTGTTATGGCTTTTCTCAAGAATCACGATACAGAAAAATGCTACCGCCCCTTGAGGCTAATGTGATAGTGATACAACATCTGTTAATAAAAGAATCACAGGGCATATTACTCCTATGATAACAATGGGTCCTTCAACACAAGGTTAGGCTCCGATTCAATTTCACTGTGTGATGAGTTCTCAGGTGTTTTCGTCCCACACCGTCTCCATAAACTTGCATTGCACTTCTCTTCACAAGTTGGGGATGTTTGGTTTAAGCTCTGCACGCTATGAAGACAAACCTGGACAGCATCGTGTACCCTCACAAAGTACCATTCTTTACCAATAACTTCCACCATGCCTGATCTTGCCAGAGTCAGGAGAACCTCTTTGTTCGGATTGGAAATCGCAAGCTGCTTCATTTTTCACCATTAGTAATATCAACACATCATGAATATGCATGTTTTTGTTTCCTAAATATAGATAATTATTGTTATAAATTAACAATGACCGTCGGTTGCACCTGAATGCCTCTGGCTTTGTACTCCTTGTACAGTTCTTTAAAGGCTTCTACGGCGCTCGAGTCTATGTATGTAACAGCTGCAGTACAATCATAACGACTATTAGTATTACCCATTAAACCATTAAGGTGCGTTTCCAGTAGCAAATCCTGAATCAGAGTCGATTAGAGATGGTTGGCTTACGAGACATTTCCAGGATAATAAAATAGATTATCTCCATATCTGATTCCCGGTTTGCAGATTTGTCGATATCTACTTCATATTCTCGTAAACTGCAATTTGCATGGACATCTTATTCTTTCTGTGGATCATAACAGGAGTCAATTAAGTTAACGAAAATGTATGTCCCTTTCACTCACCTATCCTTGATGTAGCTTATGTTGGCAAAATATATGGGAGCGTCGATTCTGACAATCACAATTCCGCTATAATTGTATGCCTCTGGATACTGCTTGATGTTTCTGTACACAGTGGTGCCTGGAAGACGCCCCAAGACAGCTGCAAGACATGTAGGAAAGTAACCAAGAAAGACTGAGTCATACAATTCTAACGAAGTCGGATAATGATGAAATGAGCAGTCTTGACGCCTTCATTACGATACCTCTATATGTAGATTACACATGTAATAAAGAGGCAACTCAACATAATGTCTCTTACCCATATGAGGGTTTGCAGACTCGTGGATAACAAATGCAAGAGAAGAACCGACCTAGCATTCCAAGCATTGAAACTTTGTGAGTCTGTATAGAGCGTTGGTTGAGCAATACATATAAATTATCCTGCTCTTTCAGCATCATGACTCCTTTGAATAGATGATCTACTGAAAAATTTGTGGCATAATATAGCTAAACGTGAATCTAACATACTGCGAACCCCAAGTACTCACACCAACGAGGACTCCAATCTCTATTCCAAAGAATAAAGTTGTTATGCTAGTGATGGACCATAGGGTAAAATCTCTCTTGTCCACACGCCACAGGAAGATAGCCCGTTCATAGTCCACCTAATATGGCAAACATCCAGAAAGTGTACATTTAAATACGTTTTTCAATATCCAAAAGGCAGCAGTGCACATGTTCACTTTTTCTCTGGTCAGTTGATATGAACTTACCAAGCCACTAACAGCAGAGATCACTATTGCTGCCAAAGCACACTGAGTTTGGGGAAAAAAACCAGCGTTAGAGCCAGATTTGAGACCAACTATTCTCTATTTTAAATTTATATGGACTTTGAGCGAGGAAAAAAAATAGAGATTATATTACCGTCGAAATATAAATATCTACCACAGACCTACCTGGGGTATATATTTGAACATCGGAGTCAAGAACAGTAGAGAACATCCAATGATGATTCCTGTTATGAGGCCCGAGAGGCCAGTCTTAGCTTCGCTGTCACTATTCACAGCTGACCTAGAAAAGGATCCTATATGGTACATTCAGGGCATCAAAAGATTCATCAAATTCAGATTATAGCTAGAAGTTAGAATTCATCACTATTATGAATTTATCGAAGAAAGCATACATTCGACCTTCTCACAGGTTTCTGGCTTACATCATTAAGAATTAAGATTACGCACCTGTAGTTGGATATGCTGAAAATAATGACCCAAAAATATTGGCAATGCCAAGACCAAACAACTGTTAAGTCACATGAGAAACAGTTAAAACTCTCAACAGCTTAGATTATTAAAATCAAATACAAGTAAAAACATTATATGGTGTTTATTTTATAAGGTTCATACCTCTGAATTTGAGTTCAACTCGTATTTATTCTTTGCTGCTAGTGCTTTGGCAATACCCACAGATTCCTGCACAGAAGTGTTGAACTGCCACATCAGAAAAGCAGCTAAACATGAGCAATTTGCAGCTGAAATCTAATCAAGGCCCTTAGTCTTCTGCTTCTCTAGAGGTTAGAAAGCACATGTCAGCCATATCCATTCATTTATAGATTCTCTTGATTAGGTTCAGTTGCAATTCGCTTATGCCCACTTGGAAGAATTTAATGTCTCACCAAGATGGCAACACCAGTAATGAGAGCTGATGTGGGAAGCAATGCTTTTGCATGATTAAAACTTTTTGGGAAAGACAACTTTGGAAGGCCCTGAGGTATATCTCCGACCTGAAAAATCCTCAAAATATTGCAGACACTTAACAAATGCGTAGCTACAGCGAGGAAAATTCTAAGAAAATTTGGTTCTTGATCAATCTAACCAGAGAGATGGAAGGTGGATGGAACACCTTGGCAATCGTTGTACCAAGCACAAGCCCTGTGAGCGGCCCTGCTGCTCTTACGAACTGGAGTTCCTTATTTGCTTTTCCCTGCCATGGAACACCATGCCTTAGAATAATAATAGAGTGAGGATGAATTATCCTGCTAACCCTGGAAAAAGCTAGGGTCATACCACATGCTTCATTACTAAAAGGATCACCAGAAGGGTAGATCCCATCAAGAAAGGTGGCCACTTAAACTGCAAAACAGGAAACCAGATGAAGTTAAACAAATCATGAAAAAAGTAGGCACAAAGAACTTGTTGACCCAAATCAAGTCGCTAATAAGACTAATCAAACACGAGAAATATCCTAACAGAATACAATCCAATACACAGTATAAGTTAACAAGCGGATGATAAGCCATAGAAACTAAAAACAAAGATTGCCATCCAGCTTCGACAACCATTTAAACCACTCACATATCAGCTCAAGGACAATGAATATAAAAGAATATGCATACCAGTAAGACGACCAAAAGACCAAAATCTTAGTCAAGCTGATAGATCCCACTTAACCGCAAAGAGCAGAGTATTTTTCTATCAGCGCAGCTGGGAAAAGAAAGGTTCACCTGGTCAGCTCCAGCTATTATGCTCTCAACTAGTGGGGCAATCTTGTTGCTCCGGGAAATGTTATACCCCAGGAAGTATTTCACTTGGGATAACCCAATCACAATAGCTGACGCAGTCGTAAATCCAGAAATGACAGAGTGACTTATGAAACGAATAAGCCATCCAAGCCTGGGTGAATAACACAAACGAACGACTTGTTCTAACACTACAATAAGTGCATGACTTCCGAAAGAAAATGACAATTTCTTGCGCAAGTAAGCAAAATGAGTAGCAGTGAATAAAGAAATTCTAATTACCTCAAGACGCCCATGATGCACTCCAATATACCAACCAGAAAAGCCAATAAAATGGCAAGTTCAGTGTATAACTCTTGAGATGGATCAACAATCCCACCCAAAGAATTAGAGACGAGAAGAGAAACCAAAGCTACAGGTCCAATTGCAAGCTGACGGGATGAGCCGAATATGGCGTACATAAATACCGGAACAAATGAGGAGTCTGCACCAACAGCAATAAATCGATTCAGACAAACAAGATCAATAATTGATTCTTTCAATGGAATAAGTGGAAGAGCTAAAATCACAATGATGAGTTCATAATAGGGTCTGTATTAGTACGAATAACTCACATAGACCGTATATTGGTTGAAGCCCGGCTAATTTCGCATACGACATTGCCTGCTCAAGTCCATCAAAAGCTATTCAATAAACTAAACTGGCATAACGAAGAAAAACAAATATCTTCCTTATAGTTCTTTATATCGCTTTCTAAAACCGGTACAGAGAGTATACAACATATTTCAGTGTAACTAATATATCAATAAACATAAGATGAAAAATCGCTAATTAAACAGAGAATTAATAAAAAGAAGCAAATCAAAAGAAACCAGAGATTACCTGGGGAACAAGCATTATACCGACTGTGATGCCAGCCATGAGATCGAGCTTAAAGTAATCACGCCACCGGTAACTACGGATCCAGCGGAAGCAAGGAAATAACAAATCCATCCAGTCGACGAGCGTGATACGTTTGATCTTGGCCGTCCATCCAAAGAAGATGTCATGGAACGGAATGGGAGGAGGGGGCGGATGATAAGAAGCATCGGGATGGTGGAGTGGAATGACCTTGACCGGAGATGAAGAGGTGGACGAAGCGATCGGGTGATCCTTGACGCTGAGCGATGCGTACGACATCGGAGAATGGGATCAATTCGAAGACTGAAGAGAAACGTACCCTTAACAATTGTAGCATATGAGGGTTGAAGAGACAAGAAGCGTAGTGTCCTGGCAATGAAGAAGGACGAGAAGGCGGCTACATACATTAGAATCTCAATCATAATGGATAACATTAACAAACAAAACGTAACTATCTGCATGGGGTCTTAATCCGAAAAAAAAAACACGGCTATTATGTTATGAATAACGTGTATTTTATGTTTTGGCAAAAAAAGGGCCGTTGACACATCATTTGGGATTCACTGAAGTATCAGAATAAGCCTTAATTGGTATATATATCCAATTAAAAACTGCAAACAATTCTTTAATGCAACATGACAGTGGACTAACGAGAAATTGAGAACCAAGCATGTAGTAGTAATGCAGGAATAAGCAGGCATAACCAAAATCTAAGACACACGATATTGGTATTATGAGGGAACTCCGCAAACAGTGAGGCAGAATATACCTTACTTCTTCACTTAAGCAATCACGTATTCTTGGCGGCAGAACTCCCTACCGTTACCTCAGAGGTCTCTGTAAGAGTTTGTATCTATTCCTTGAAAAAAACTATTCATGGGCAATATGAGTCTAACAGACTAACACTTGGTTCGTGGTTTGCTTGATGATGTCGTCTACTGGTTCTACCATCTCCATCCACCCTCTCTCTCGCTTGTCATGCTTATAAAATGTTTCTTAGGCTCTTCAAGCAAACGTACAGACTAGGCTCAAAGCCATTGCCGATAAATTAGATCAGAGGTCTGCATTTCAAACAAGACATGCAACTTTCATGAGAAAGACTTTAGAACATGAATAAGCCTTTATATTATTCTCTTCAAAATCTTAAGCAGCATATACTCAGCTGTTGGTAAAGATAAAAGGTAACTTCAGAAGAGGTAATAAAAAGACTTACCTTTACTGCAGATGTACAACTAAATAATCCAAGGTTAATCTTAAGTTCGTGAAGCCACACATATCTGATGCCCTCGACTAGAGACCTATAGAGATTCATGAGTGCTTCAAAACACTTATAGGATTCAAACCACATGGTTAAACTGGGAACAAGTTCCAGCAGATGTATGGAAATATACAATATACATGCCTGGAACTTCATCACGTGCACTGCAAGGTGTATATTTCTATATTATCATCAGATCGCTGGGATGCTATAGATGCAAGGTAAAGGAACAGGAAAAGTCTTAAGCGTACCGGCCAAAAAGTAGTCTCGTAATCTCCACGCAACTAAATGGTAATGTCTCAAATGTCGTCCCATTTAAAGTCTCTAGTTCATGAACCAAAAAAACCAACAAGAAGCATCCATTGGTAGCTCGTCTCAAACTAATCTTCCATCGATTGCACCAACACTCGACTGACGAGGAGATCAGACAGCTACTCAACGAGATTCTCGACTAATTATACATGGAGGCAACTCACAACAGAGAGATCAACACCAATACCTTAGACCAAGGCAGAATGGTTTCAAATGCACATACTGAAGCACACCTTATAGTGTGAATGGCTGCACGGAATCTGCTGCCTTCTAGGGAACGGATAACACAACGAGGAATGAGTGTACCATCAAATTGTCCATTGTGTAGAGAATAAACGAAACTAGAAAGAAATTCTTTTTCAATTGTACGCCTACTAGGAGCATATGGCTAGCATTCCTCAATCAGAATAATCAACAAGTTCCAATGACGTTCAGTGAAATCATGATATGGCTACAACACATAGTGTACAAAAAGACAGAGTTGGAGACAATCATCAGACTACTATTTCAGGCAGCCCTATTTGAGGTTTGGAAAGAACAGAACCTTCAAATGCACAACAGGAACACAAAGACAGCAACCAGCATCATCAAAAAGATGCAAGGATCAATTCGCAGCAAGATAACCTCTGTCTCACAGCGCAACTCAAGCAACCCCAATGATTCCATCTCAGCCATGTGACTTCAGCGATTTCAGCCTCTGCAAAAAATCTCAGCCTATTCATGTGGTCTCATCCTCTCATGCATCGTAACTCTCTAGTGGTTATTGCCTCCTATAACTCTATTAATGTATCAGTCTCTGGAAAATTCTCCTCACGTGTAACTAAGTTCAGTTTATGTTCTTAACTAGATGAAAGTATATTTACAGTTTAACCAACAAATAACATTATCAACGTCTAATTTCTTTTTGCAATGTATTTTATCACTAAAAATGTATCTGATATATGCAAGTCTTACCAACAGTAACCCCTGAGGCCGGAAGTTCATTTGCCTCTCCTCTTCAGTGCAACTGCAAGCCAAAGTGGAACCTCAGTCAGACTGCAGACTAAATCGACCAAAATCCCCTGTTACCAGTTCATATAGAAACCGACACCACATATATAATACTACTAATCAGTTTTTCAAGCGCGTTTACAGAAAGATTTCACAATTGTATAAAACAAGAGTAAGACAATGCGATTAAACAGACAATCAATTAGAACGTTGCAGGAACTATAACCATGTTGATATTTGGAACAATCTCCTTAAGTTCATCCTTGGCCATAAACGCAACCTGGTATGAGATGCTAATCAATTAGAACATTGCAGGAACTATAACCATGTATACATATAAGCCTCTTGTGGAGAAAATAGTGAGAGGTTCACAATATGACCAGTCATGTATGCATATACCAAGGAATCTCAGTTTCCATACCTTAATGGAAATCAAACGACTGTCTCAGAAGAGAATAACGATGAATGCTAATCTATGTATGAGTTGACATAGTGGCAGGTACTGCCATCATAGTATAGGAACAAGCCAGTGAAATCGTGATCAGAATCAGTTGCTGATTAACTTTTATAGAGACGAAATGCAAAAAGATATAAATTAAATAGAAACTATCTGAAAACCGGTTGAACCCTATTCCGTGTAGACATTTAATCAAACACCTGGGGGAACTCTTCTGTATTTTCTAGCAACATTGTCAAATTATTTCGATATCAGCAACAACATGAATCAACAACAAGAAATCTAAAACTACAGTACATGACAACGAATTTGACCTCTTTCCTTACATGTGGCATGAAATCGGGTTTACCTGGTTCATTCTTGTGATATCCAAATCACTGTGATCAAAAAAAGAAGCAAGCCCAATGAAAGAGAAAGAAAAATGAAGGAGAGAGACAGAGAAGAGTTAGGGAAGATCGATCGCGGGGGGGTAGCGACTGGACATAGGGCACAAGCTTCCGATGGTTTGTCGATATTGGCTGGATTTCAGATTTAAGTGTAGCGGGAAATAAAATTAGAGAATGCATTTGTTTAGATTAGAGGGTATCATGGTCCGGTTAAGATTGGCATCTTAATTGAACCGATATTAACCAAAGCGGATTGATTCGATCATGACTCACCTACTCATGACTCATGAGCAACCTTTTTTAGTGTGGGATAAAATTCAGAATACAATAATATGTGGTCAAAGGACAGATGGGGTTTAACGATGATATGCTGTGTTCTTGTAAAGATTATAAAAAAAGAGTCTTTTAATTTTGTTTTATCTAATCTAAAAATTAAAAATCAATCTCTTTTCTTTTGTGTTCATCACATCATGCCCTTCACGTCATGACGACTTTGTGTTAAACAAAAAATAAAATAAAAATTCCAAGGCAATAGGTGAATCATCCATCATTCATCACAACACAAGACTTGATTGCAGGCACGACTCTTTTGTCATTTCCTCCTTCCTTTTTGTAAGGCTTCTCCAAACTCAGTTTGTTTTTTGTAAACTCTATAGACACACAAAATGAAGCTCGAGGACTTGCTAGTGGAAGAAGAGACCAAAGACCAACATAGCGTAGTTTCTCAGCGTCGTCATCAACATCAACATCATCATCATCACCAACAACACCAGCAACAAGCAACTCAAACTCAAACTCAGGTGTATCTTCATTCTCATTTCTCAACAACTCTTTGAAACCTTTATTCTCTTGCATTCATTTCATGTGATATGCATATGTAAAGAAGCAATCAAATGTGTTGTTGTTGCAGTTGCACGCAGCAAAACCAAAGGAGAGTACGAGCGAAGAAGAGAAGAATGAGCTGCTGAAGAAGAAGCAAAAGCGTGGTCTTCAAAAAGAAGTGATGAAAATGCAGGGAGAGTTAGAGGACGAGCAGGCACTTAACAAGGCTCTACGTGCAATGCTTCGTGGCCCTGTCATGTCTCAACCTCGCCTCTCTCTTCTGCTTCTTCCTCCTCAGGCAAGTAAATAATCAACAACACTCTAATTAATTCATGCCAATCTTGTTGTATTTATGTTTGTTTCGAGATTGCTCAGGTTCAAGAGCTAATAGAGGAGCTTGCAACAGTGGAGGCGGAGATACTGTGTCTGGAGAAACGAATTCAAGACCTGAAACTCGATGTTTACAGTGAGAAACTAGAGAATGAAGAGCTTGAAGCCAAGGTTTCAAAAATGTCGGAAGATGAAGATATAGAAGAGGAGGATCCGGAGAGGATGATGAATCCTAAGAGATTGCAAAGGCAGAATCATCTTCCTTGTGACGCTGACAATGACTTAAAGACCATGAGATCTGATGATCTTAAACACAGAAGCAAGTCCCAAAGTTATGGAGATAATGTTGTGAAGGATATTCACATGAACAGTCCTCGTACTCATGCCTCGATAGGATCAGCCATGGAGTTCTCAAGAATCCATTCTTCGAGTTCATCAGAGGAAACATCAAGAATGCGAGGGAAGAAAGGGCAGGAGATGATGATGATGATGATGGAGGAGACAGCAAACGGTATATCAGAAGAGCTAGTGAAATGCTTGATGGGAATCTATCTTGAACTAAACCGATCATCTCGTGAGCGAGAAGGGTCAAGAACGGTTTCAAAGTTGAGTCTTTCACACCTCAAGAACGCCTCTTTCAAACGTAAGTCAGTGTATGATCACAACGCCTCCAATCTTGATCCTTATGGAGCTGTCATGGGGACTTCTCTGAGAGACATTGGAGAGTACAAAAACTTCATCCACATCACTCGAACCTCCATTGATGTAAGCCGTTTATCTGACTGCTCCACATCTCTTGTCAATTTGAGGTACTTAACATCCACAAAACTCATTATCTTCTACCTTAATTACACCTAAACTGAATTAATTAGATACAGCATATATCTGACATCATCTAGTGTATAAACATTAATTAATGAGCTGCAGAGATTTGAAGGAGAAGTTGAACAAAGTTGAATTGAGCTTCTTGAACCACAAGAAAAAGATGGCATTTTGGATCAATATATACAACGCCTGCGTCATGAATGTAACTTGGAAACTCAGAAGATTTCAAAATCTATGTATAGTATAGACAGAGAGTAGTAGTTAATAAAGATTTAAAACCTCTTTCGTAGGGATATCTCGAACACGGACTACCTTCGTCAAAGGAAAAACAACTGGCTATTCTAAAAGTGGTAAGTAGGTGTAATAGACAAAAAAAAAAAAAAAAAGGAAAAGAAGAGATTGATTAATGATCAAATATATATATTTGGTGTTGTAGGCAAGTATTGAGGTGGGAGGCACGCAACTGTCTGCTTTAGACATCGAAGGATCCATCTTGCAGAGTCCATGCGAACCAAGAGAAACAGTAAGTAGAGATGAAGTAGTAGTAGTTAGGTTGTTGTAATTATGAAGAATGTTAATGATAATTCATCTGAATGGAAAAGGTTGCAAAGGGTGAAAGCGAAGGGAGAGTAGAGAAACGATACGGGTTTAGATGCGTAGAACCAAACCTGATGTTCGTGCTATGTCGGGGAGACTGGTCTTCACCTGCAGTAAGTTAATGAATTATCATGTAATTTGAAACTGAAAGATAAGATAGTTAAGAAATGTATTAATGAATAATGCCAGGTAAGAGTGTACAGAGCAGAGGAAGTGGTGAGTGAGCTAATAAAAGCAAGAACAGAGTATCTGGAAGCTTCGATAGGAATATCGAGCAGGAGAAAGATAGTGATACCGAAGTTGTTGCACAAGCGTATGGATGATTTCGCAGAGGGGGAAGGGGCATTGGTGGAGTGGATATGCAGCCAATTGCCACCTGTACAACGTTGCTTGCAACTCAAGGAAACAGCAATGGAATGGCTCAAGAAGAAGAAGACTGGATCCTCGTCTGATGTTAACAAATTGGTGGAAGTGAGGCCTCACGAATACGAGTTTCGATATCTTTTGCCCTTGTGAATCTCTCATTGGATTTTGCCTTTCATTTTGATTTTTATTTGGAGCCTGGAGAGTTTGTTTGTTGCACTTATATTAGTCATTTACTATATATTTTTAGGAAGCTTACGAAGTTACGAGTGTCGATGTGTACCTAAACAAGAAGGCCCCGTTTCACTTTTCTTTTATTTTAAAAAGAAATAAAAAAGATATGAATTTATTGCGATTTTGATTAAATCTGTAAAATCTGTCAAATTAAGGACTTTTAAATCTGTAAAAATTAAGGACTTGTACCTAAATATGAATTTATTGTTTTTTCTTTTGTTATTTTTTTTTTTTAAACTTCCATAAAAGTAGTAACATGGAGCTATGACGAAATGAGACACAACGCGCCAACCACTGCGCGTGGAAAAACAATCAAGGGTTACCTGAAATCTTCAAACCTCTTTCTTTTACCTTGCTGCTCCTTAATCGAACAACTTCGAAAATGAAACTAATCGGAACAAAGCTTTCTTGTGATCTCCTCCTCACGATTATGCTCAACTCTAGAGCTTTCTCTGCGAATCCATAGGTACAATTTTACTACTTCTTCGATTCCTGCTCTTGCATTCCCTCCCTCTCATTTGCTCTTTTGGGGTTTGGGATTTTGTAGGGATGCGCTTTTTGATCCCCAGAGTCTTTCTAATTCATGATTCCACAGTCTTCAATTTCATCATTGGAAAACCTTATTGAACATTATAGATCCCTGTTGTTTTCCTTTATTCTTTCGGAAATAAATTGTGCATGTTAACTGTGTTCAAGAAAAGAGATAATTTTAGATAAGGAGAGGAGTGGAACTGGAATGGGGATTAATTGAACGAAGCTGAATCAGTAGGGTTTATAGTCGTAATGTGTGATGATGCTAAATAGGATTGTGTTGCGTGGGAGCATTTTATCACGAAAATTCAATTTATGTTGAAGAATGTAAGGTTTATTCCTGCTGGTTTTAGAGTTTTCTTCATGGATTTAACCATTTGAATTTACTTACGATCTACCTCAATTTTTCAGCCCTTCTCTGTGAAATAATAGTGTACGAAGACAATGAGGAACAAAATGAAAAATTTCGAAAAAAATCTGTACAAAAAACTCAAAAGTGGAAAGGTTGAGGTGATTGTCTCGTACCGGACTTTCTTGTGTCCCTATTGTACAGGGAAGAAGAAGAAAATTGGTCTGTATACTGACCTCCTTCAGCATGCTTCTGGAGTTGGTAATAGCATTTCTAAGAAAAGAAGTGTGACAGAGAAGGCAAGCCACCGTGCTCTTGCCAAATACCTTCAAAATGATCTTGCTGCTTATGCTACTGTTCCCAAGCGCCCAAATGCTCCAACACCATCTATGTCTGTTGAAACCAGCGCTACTCTTCTAGAGGATGACCAACATGAGAAACTTGTGTGGCCTTGGAAAGGTAATGCCATATCTATGCATTTGTTGATTATTTGCCTAGGTGCAATCTACTGTACAACTTACCAATTGACGTTAGCATTATGTCTTGTGTCCCAGGATAACACTGCTTCTCTAAATTATATTGTACAAATGCCATATTAGAACCATTTGTATAGTCCTTGTTAACACAAGTTTTGTCTGTGTCTGGGATAGGAATTGTGGTCAATATACCGACAACAAAGACTCATGATGGCCTGTCTGCTGGTGAAAGTGGACCACAACTTAGGGACGAATTTATCCAAAGAGGTTTCAACCCAATTAGAGTTCGTACCATATGGAATTCTTGCGGTCATTCAGGAACTGGAATAGTGGAATTTAACAAAGACTGGAACGGACTTCATAATGCATTGGTGTTTGAGAAGGCTTATCAAGCAGATGGTCATGGGAAGAAGGATTGGCTGTGTGATGGTCCTAAGTCAGGACTTTATGCATGGCTTGCAAATGCTGATGATTTCTATGGGGCTAATTCTATAGGAGAAAACCTGCGCAAGATGGGTGACCTCAAAAGTATTTCCAGGTTGGCAGAAGAAGAGACCAGGAAACACCAAAAGCTTGAGCGGCGCCTCAAACTAATCTCAGAGAACAAAGAGAATCGCTTAAAGAAGTTACAGGATAAGTATTTAAAGACTTCAATTAAACTTAAGTATGAGACTGAGGAAAAAGATAAGCTTATGCATGGTTTGAACGAAGGTGTGCTTTTCATTCTAGCCTCAAGATCCACCTCCCTTAGAGATCTTGTTATTTAATTACTTGCTATGCATATGTTTACCAATTTCTATAGATTTTTTTTGTTCATGCTGTATTTTTATTTTGCATCTGAAGATCTAATAAGAAGACAACAAAGATCAAATGATCACTTCAATAGGATTTTTGGTGATCATGAAAAGCGAAAGGTGCAACTGGAGTCTCAGAGGAAAGAACTTGAGATTAGAGCATTAGAGCTGGCAAAACGTGAAGCAGATAATGAAACACTGAGGAGAAGTCTGGCGGGAGAGCTTGATCAGGTTTATGCTAACGTACTCATTTCTTAAACTGAATTCTGGTTTGGTTCTCTTCACACTTCTAATTTTTTTTTCACTGCCGTGATTTTCAGAATCCAACCAAACACAGTTCTGTTCAACTGGCTTCCGTGCAACAACAAAGGACGAAAGAGGAAGTGAAAAAATTGGCTGTAGATCAAAAGGTCCTAAATATTTCCTTCTTTAAAAGGTAGGGTCTTTAACTTCATGTGACCGGGTCTTACTGTGTTATTTACCTCAGAGGCAAAAGGAAAAACTTCAAGAGAGCATATCCGCACTAGAAAGACAACTTGATCAGAAGCAAGGTCTTGAACTGGAGATTGAACAACTGAAAGCACAAGTGAACGTGATGAAGCACCTGAAATTGGACAGTGGTACCGATACTGTGAACAAGGTGGAGACCTTTCTCAGAGACGTTAGGGAGAAAGAAGGAGAGCTTTCAGACCTGAATAAACTTAATCAAGATCTTGTTGTACGAGAGCGGAAGGGCAATGACGAACTTCAAGAAGCGCGAAGAGCATTGATAAGCGTATGTATATCTGCTGTGCTTGAACAATTGTGCTTTTAGTCTGTAGATCTAAGAGAGGAACTGTTAGGCTGACTCTTTACGTGTAGGGAGATTATTATGTTGTGAACTTGGATGGTACTAGGTTAGTAGGCTAGAGTAGGTGGATATATTGACGAGAAAAAAGGGGCACTTAACTTGATTTTTCCTCTAATTTTCAATTTTTTTTTCTTAACACACTTGGATTTATAGAATTTGAGAGACATGAGATCGCATGTTGGTGTTAGGAGGATGGGGGAGCTGGACTCCAAACCGTTCATGGAAGCAATGAAAAGAAAATATTGTCAAGAAGATCTAGAGGACTGGGCAGTTGAAGTTATCCAGCTCTGGGAGGAATATCTTAAGGATCCAGATTGGCATCCTTTCAAGAGGATAAAGCTTGAGATTGAAGAAACACAAGTGGTATTCCTTCTTCTGTGTTAGCTGCATCGCTTTTCTTAAGTGGGTTTAGCAGTGTTAGAACCTGCATTTATGTGCATGCAGATTTGTTTATTATGCATATTGGTTTGGTTTATGGCCTTATGGGTGTGTTTAATATGTAGAACCCAAGAAGATGCGTACAGTAAACATATATGAGAATACTAAAGCTGTTGTTACTCTTGTCAGGAAGTTATAGATGAGGATGACGAGAGGCTAAAAACCCTGAAGAATGAATTAGGTGACGATGCATACAAGGCAGTGGCAAATGCTTTGCTCGAGATAAACGAGTATAACCCGAGTGGAAGGTACATCTCTTCAGAGCTGTGGAACTTCAGAGAAGACAGGAAGGCTACGCTGGAGGAGGGTGTCACTTGTCTACTGGAGCAATGGAATCAAGCTAAGCGTTAGTCAGAAATGGCAATTTAGCCATGAAGTATGTTAATTAATCTAGGGTTTGTTCTATGCAGTTAAAGGAGATGGAATATAAGTTGGGGCATTAAGGATGCCAGGGACACCAAGGCTGAACTAAATAAAGATGTCAAGTTCAATTATTATATCGTCTTTGGTGCATTTAGGGTCCCTGGAATTGTAAAGTAGGTGTAAATGAGAGGAATTTGGATGGGTCTTGGTAGAGACAAGAAAGTGTGTTTCTTCATGAATGAATATAGTAAAACTGGGCTCCCTGAGCCATTGGAGCTACCAAGAGTCTTTCCTCTATGTGTTAAACACAGTGAAAAGAGTCTAACAAAATCATAGAGCGATGTTTCTAATTTTCTTATAATGATTTAGTTTTATAGTTTAATGAATTATATAAGACCCGATCTGGATTAAGAGTTTGATAGTTTAGGGTGATTAATATTGAAAAATGATAACTGTACATGTCAAATCCAGATGATAACATCTGTATAGGTGAAACGAGAGGCTTAGACATCACAGAGCTAAGCACCGAGAATGAGGAACAATAATAAAAGAATGTCTAAAATTACAAGACTCTTTCTGGTCTGACCATATTACACAACATAACCAATGTGAAATCAACAAAAGACTAAAAGTTGTTAGGGACGAATCTTATCCCTATCGGAGTCATTTACAGATGCCAAAGCAGAAAAAAAAACGTAAGTGCAAGGATGAGAATGAGATTAATCTTTCATACATTTAGTCGGTGTCCTCTGTACAGTCAGCCCCACCCGTCAATGCTTTCCTTAGTCGTCAGAGTGATGTTTTTCTTCCCTCCTTTTTACATCCAAGTACCTGTTTGAAGATCTCTAATCTGGCTCATGGTTGCTTCTGGGATCTCTGGATCTTTCGGTGCTTCCCTTGACTGATGTTTTCCGGTCTGTTGTACTTGGTGCTGCGACCAGTATCCATATGCCGCCAAGACTCTGTCAAGGAGTTCTTGTGGCACCGGCTCTCCTCTTCGCTGCTGCGGTGATATACTCGCTGTGTGAACCAGCGTTTTCCATTTGTCCTACATATCAGATGTTCTTGCAATATTAAACTACGTCGTCAGTGGCTCTAGCCGTGCTATGTGCCAGATTACAAGTGTGTTTAGAGAGACCCAGTTCTAGTTTGTCAACCTTTACCTTCAAGTCCACGTAGGTCCGATGATCTACATTTTCAAAAGCACGCATTTTCACATCACGCCATCTGCATGATGTATTATAGAATGTCTGATCATTAGTTTTGACTTTTGACATTATGCCACAACCAATTTAATCAAATACCCACCACAAACTAATCATGGCACCGGTCTTATACCTTCCAGTCCCGAGCTCCTCAACTGCGTGTACTAGAGCTTCTACCTCTGTCACAGAGAACGGTCTCCTGGCTCTACGCTGAGCAAGCTCAGAACGCTTGGGTTTCTGGTTTAGCGGAACTATGGCAAGTGCCTTAACGTCCAAGGCTGGAAGTGGGACAAGTGCTCTTGAATCTGATGAAGGCTCATCAACAGATATGTCACTCTGATATGGGACTAATTCTAGGTTATTCTCCACAATTTTTCCCGAATTAAACACATCGTCTGCAAAGGGAATTCCAGAATCTATCATGGGAGGATCCACAGGCCTGGGAAGATAATTGCGAAGCGCTTTTGCTTAGAAAATTTTCCGTAAACACAAAAATGTATAAGAAAGATCTGTTGCAGAACCTGCAACACAGATCTGGGGCCATATTTCTAACCTTTCAGACAAATTTGTAGAGTCAGTTGGCCCAGCAAGATCTTCGGAGCCAAAAGGTACGGCAACTTTGCTGGGACCAGGCTCCAAGGTGAATCCAAGGTTGCCTGCATTTTCTTTACATGAGATTCCAGTCTGTGACAGAGTTTTCTTATTATCTCTAACCTTCTTCCCATGCACTAGTACCCCAACACGTATTCCACCGCCAAGTAAAACAGTGACAGCCTCCATCACTGTCCTCTGTAACGAAAAGGGAAAAAATAAATCGCGGCTGTGTTTTTAATACCTCAAAGTTCACACAAGAGAAACGAACATATCTGAGAGAATGAAATAAAATCCATTTGCCCTGTACCTTTAGTGATCCTACTGTTGCAGCTTCTGGAACTTCAATAAAAAGCTCTGGAATCCTAAAGGACTTGATGCTTAACTTTACTGCATCAGAGATATAATAAATGAGATCCATATTATCCCAAATAAATGTGTTAGTGTGATAGAGAATCCAATCAAATACCATGGGAACCCTTTGAATGAAGATCCATACTGGGAGAGAGCAAACCATTTGCTGCACGAAAACAAAGAAGCCAGAAACCTAAATTACAAACCACAATAGCAAAAATAAGATAGAAAGGTCACAATTCAGCATATAATAACCACCTGCATCTCCCTTCTCGCGTAAATTGGAAACACTTCCACTACTGAGTCCTCCATCAGAAGTTACAACCGAGCTTCTAGCAGATGATCTTCTCCTCTTATAGATGATCTCATGATGCCGTGTGTTGTAGCCATAACACGATTTCCTTTTGTGATAAAGAGTCTTTACACCTACATCTAAACATTTGTAACCAAAGTAAAAACAGAGTGCAGCACAAACAATTAAAAAACTGTATAAAGATATCTGAAGCATGTTACCATATTTACCAACTTTACCGTATCTAAACTCCTTTGGAACTTGTTTCCAGTATTTGGATGACAGCGACTTCCTTATTCTTCGAATTGTTGGAGACCTATATGACTTAACTTTATTGCTAAGTTTATGATACCTAAAATATTTTTCTTCATCATCTCTACTACCTAACTTAGCATGTTTCCCATGTTTAGTAAAGGAGCTATTAGGGACCCTACCCATGCAAGATGGTGATTCTAAATCACCACCCACGCGGACTGATTCTGGAAACTGCACACATAAAGCAGTTGCATCCTTTAAGTTGCAAGTATCAGCAATTACACCTCCATATCCCAAACTATCGGTTACTTTTCCTTGTTCAAACCCAGTAACATCAGCCTTCTTCCAATAATCAGACACCGGAGTTCGCTCCAAAATGCCATCATTATCTGAAATTAAAAAGTTGTTTAACAAACACTTCTCACTAGTATTTTTATCTGTAGACCTTGAAACAGAGTTTCCTGGGTCAGAAGACTCAGGTTTAAGAGGTTTGTATTTATCTTCTTGTTCTTGTTTAATTTCTCTACTGAAACTATTGCGATTATTCTCTTCAAATGCATTGGAAGACGCTGAGGAACTCTCATTTTCTTGGAGTAACTTTCCAGCCAAAGAAGCAAGCAAGTCAAATGCACAAATCTGACTGTCATCATCAGTCGTCTTGTTTAGGACCTTCCTCTGAAAACGAAGGAAAAGTCATCAATAAGACAGCGAGGTAACATATTTCAGCGATTCATGTGATGGTGTACCCTGCATGAACGAGGAGCCTTTGGAATATTGGGGAAATCAAAGCCAACAGATAAGCATTCTAACTTCCTCTTGAACACCATCTCGCAAATTTGCATAGAACTAACAAGGAAAAAACATCAAAGAATGAGCACAAACATTAACCTTACAATCATCTTTAGCTGTATTAAACACGATGAAATATAACAACTTAAAGCGCGCGTGGGCAACTTCTTGGCAAACCAAATGATGGGAAATTTCCTAACTAAAACGTTATCCATTTAAAAAATACAGATCCAACGTTAATCGGCAGAGAATGCATGAACGCGAAAACGAAGTTCATGAAGTTATCAATTTCATAATGTAATGCATTAATTTGAAAAATAGCGAAGCAGATCAGATACAAGATCAGAAAGATACATTAAACATAAGGATAAGTAACCCAAATAGATCGGATCAAGATAACCAGACCTTGGATCATGAATCAAATCGAACAAGATAGTTTAGCAGAAGTTGCTTAGAACTCAAATAAAAAACTCCATTCAAGCCGAAAATAACCAGTCACCTGGTGATCCCGATCAGATCCTTACAATTTCTGCCGACATAATCAAATTCGAAATCCGAATCACTAATCAAAATTCACCAAAAGCTAAAGCAAAGAGATAGAGTAGAAATCTCAAAATCAATTCCGAAAAGGGAAAAAAACTCACGAATCAGCGATCAGTCCCTGGATCACGGTCCCGCGACACTTGATTACAGATCACGCAAACAGAAACCCGAAATTCTCATACGAAAAGGAATATAGAAAGAAATGAACGATGAGAAGCGATGAGGGGAGAAATTGAGATGGACGAAGGATGATTTTGCGGTATGGAGGTGTCGCTGTCACTAGAACGTGAAAACTGAAAAACCACCTTCCTTGAAACAACTGATGATGAAAGGGAAGAGAGAGATCTCGAGAGAAAGAGCTTAAACCCTTTTTTTTAATTTTATTTTATTTTTGTATAAATAAATTATAATAAAATCAAAATTAAAAATAAAAATAAAATTATATTGACCACACAGGTAGGCTCACCCTTTTCATACGAGAAGATAGGTCGCGATTCTCTGTGTGTCAGAAGAATCTTTAGTGGTAGGGATCGGATAAGTAATAATAAGTTGTAACGGGCTTCGAAGAGCCCATTGTGTTTTATTTCCTAAATGACATTTATTGGGCCGACCAAACCCGCGTACCGGTAAGGTCCTTATCAAAATTTAGTGTATTTATTTTATTTTTATTTTTTTAACCAAACTATGAGTACTAAACGGGTACTCATCCCTTGCGATGCCTTTAAAATTAAAGCCGGTAAATTAGGGGATATTGTAGAGTTATACGTTGTAAATGATCTTGCTAGTTTTAAGATTTCAACTGTTACTCAATTTGTATCTCTTTTCCCAATACAAGTGAAAATTAACTTGAAATCCTCGTTTATGGTCTCGAACTCCTGGCTATCGATTACAAAAATCGCTTTACTGATTTTATTTCTCTTTTAACAATAACATTCTAGTGTGCTCCAAATGTGACGACCGCCTAGTTGAGAGGCCAAAGAAAGCAGAAGATATTATCTACTTTTGCATCAGAGATTTGAACAAAACTAGAAAGAGCTTTAGCTTAGAGTAGATTAGTAAAAAGAAGAAACGAAGATGTGATACGGAATGAGGAAAATAACTTAATCCGAACAAATAAAGATCCCTCCCTCTTCTTAATCTTATATCAACACTCATCGCTTAACTCGCCTCATATTTGGGATCAGCAGTTACGTAATGATAAGCAATTACCAATGCAAAGATGAAGATGCCAAGGAAATTGGCTATAAATCCCAAGTCTTGATCATCAATCATCTGCACCAACCAACCAAAAAACAAAACATATCATATTCCGCCGCACTGCAACCACCACTATCTATATAGTATCTTTTATCTATTATCTAACCAGTTCGTCCAAGTTTCCACATAACTTATAATAACTTTACTAGTTCAACAAATACAACCTTCACAGATATTCTATGTAAGAATGAGTTTATTGCATTGCATTGCATAATAGCTGAAACCATTAACCTAGAAGAAACAAAATAAAAAAATGGAGACTAAGTGACCCCAGTGGGATTCGAACCCACGACCTTTAGATTCGGAGTCTAACGCGATATCCACTCCGCTATGGGATCAGATTCGAAAGGAAACTCAGATTCGGATCATCTATAGCTAAGTCCGCAAACGTTACTGATTCCCGACAAAAGAATGAGAATTTGGGAGACAGAGATGGGATCAAAGGACCATCACACACAGAAACAAGTATGGCCACTGAGTCTTTCGGTGGAGTCAAACAAAACAGGTAGATCTATCAAATAAAAGCGAGATTTACCTTTTTTCTGTTACAGGAGAGAATCGGCGCAAAAGAATGATATCTCTTAGACCCTGACGCGATATGCGGGAGAAGAAGATGAAGTAATCGGGGATCTCGGGACGCTTTCGATCTTGTGGGATTTATTTTCCTCTTTACACCAAATAAGCCTTGGCCCACTCGCTTTCACCGTTACCTCAACACACGTCATATTTCTTTTTTTTTTTTTTTAGTTTATAA
>ASZG01036172.1:0-28509 GCA_000411095.1 Aethionema arabicum
ACCCGACCCGGGCCTACACGACTTGACTCCACCCGACTGAGCCGGTTTTAGCTAAGCCAATTTAATTTATTTTCTTAAAAATAAATATATTTTTTTTAAAATAAATATATTTTTATAATAAACTTAGACTAAATATATAACTACTTCGAGGAAAAATATACTCCATATAACTACTTTTAGATAATTAAGAAAAGTGAATTATACTATACAAGAACATATGTAAAATAAAATAGGATTTCTCTTCATCTTTTACTTTTGATATTAATATAAAATATAGAGCAAAAAAATATGGTGTTTATGAGAATGTACACAAGGCACAAGTGGTGCCGCCCAACCAACCGCCTTAACCGCCCTTTTCTTTGGACCTAAAGCCACATTCTCCGATGATCAGTCTAAGACGACGGTACTGTAGTTTGATGGCCGGTGGTGCAATGTTCCCAGAAGCTACGTCTTGTTTTTTTTTTTTATGTATTAGATGGGTCGATTCTGATAACGAGAGACTCGTGAAGATGATCCTCCATTGATGATTCAGCAGCGACCGCAATGGGAAGCTTTTGAATCATCTTACCATCTAAATCACTTGAATTCTCAGCTAATGCACTCTCCAATGATGATTTAGCCACTCTAGTTATACATATTATTAGAACCGCTGCAAACCCCATCAGAGATTCAAAGTTAACATTTAGACCAATGTGGTCGGACCAAACCAAACACTACCAAGTGTTGTTCTTCAGGTGGTCTCACAGTCAGGTAGCTAGATAGATGCGAGCATAGTTACGGAATATTTTGAAATGGTTAGAGAAGAGAATTACCAGATAATGCAAAGCCCAACACCATTAATACCTGCATTTTATTGACCAAAACCAAATCAGACATGCAACGAAAACGTTCAAAGTTAATACCTAACTACTAAGAACAGCTATGCAGAGCTCAAAATATTGCCTAGACTTGGTTAGTAAATCATCATTCTCAGGAGATTTATCCAAATTTCTCATATTCTAAGTTTTGGGTTTGCTTTGAGGATTATCGGAAACTAGTTCAGATCCTAAACTCTATGTCATATAACGAGAATAAGCATTATATATGGTCTTCTAATGAGTTAGAGACCAAGATGTGTCCAATAGATTGATCTTAAACTACAAACTTCTAAACCTGGGCAAATTCTCTTTCTTTTCAATATAAATGATATGTTGCTGTGTATTATAGTAGAAAAACATAAGTATCTTAAGTTAAGGTGATCTAGGATCATGGCAAATCTAGTAGCCAAGTAGACGTAAATGTGTGAAACCTTACCCAGCGAGTTGCTGACACCTCATGCCAACCATGAGTAATATCAGAAAGATCTTTAAGAGTAGTTCCAACGTAAACGAATGCAAGTGTAATAGGCTGTTACATAAAAACATTTCAGAAGATTAGTATTACTTTAAGATAAAATTAACAATCAGCATTTTCACTGGGCTCTTCTTCCAGCAGTATCAAAGTAGCAATTAAAAACATGGAAGTGAATACGAAAGAAACATTCAGTACCATCATTCCCAACCAAGTGGCCAGCATGTATTCCCCTAAGCTAACGGGAGTCACAGATAGAAGGTAATTCAACACATTGAAGGGAAGTAGCGGAACAAGGCGCAGCAGCAAAACTATCTGTCACGTAAGAAAATATAAACATGTAGTTAGCAGTCGGTAAATAGATGTAGCCAGATTATTTAGGTACTTTGCAATACTGTTGGCAGAAGTGTAGTTTATTATCAAGGAAATGGACTGTAAATTATGTGAGAAGTGCTACTAGATTTTCATGCCTTAAAGCCAGATCTTTGAATTGCAACACCAACAGCTTGAAACTTCGGGTAATGCTTTATTTTTGAGGTGACATAAGATCTACCGATCTGCATGATACCAAGGATGAAAATAAGCAACTAAACATATACAAAATAGGATATTTTCTGAACTAAGTCTCTGTTTACATTTTCTGTAAACGCAAAAACAGGATCCAATTGCTTCTTTTGTTTAAGAAAAAACATGGCTGCATGAGAAGGAAAGTACAAGATCCATTGTGTCCCAGATCCGTGTACATACTAAGATAGTAAGATTGAGGCAGGGCATGAATGCACTCAATCCAGAACAGTGTAATGAAGAGAAACCGCATGCTAAAAAATGGAGCTCTTAAAGATATAAGACACATACCGTTCTACCAAACAGAAATGCTGCTGTTGCACCTAATGTAGCTCCAAGGGAATCAGCGACAAATCCTACAGGCAGGCCGAAAAGATAACCACCCCCGAGCTGCAGAACAACAAAAAATTTGCAACGAACAAAGAGATAAGACTAAGATTAAAGTGCTAGTATTCTATTGCCTGAACAAAAATTTATGTACAGACATCATAGAAAAGAACCCTAGATTTCACTGCATAATTATTAGTCCAAGCCTACCGTAAGTATAGAAGCAGGCACAGCCAGAATTGTGAGAGGAATATACGCCAAAGCCCTGTAAGTTTCAATTAGTTAACGAAAGGCATATCACAGGAAAGGGGACGAGAGAACAATTTCAACAAAACAAATCGATTTATGAGTTAAACGAAAATCAAGAGAGAACCAAAAAGGTAACAAGCATGAACTTACAATACAAGTGGACCCAAAGGTCCTAGATCTTCCTTAATCCATAACAAGAAGTTCTTCAATTTCTGCAGAAAGGGAACATAACAATAACATAAAACATAGATTAATACCATTCACCTGATCCGTGACTACTTTGCTAAAACAATAGCAAAACTCTCGATGAACTTAAGAAATCTAGAGCAAAATTCTCCAATTCCATTGAACAACATAGCTTGACAGTATATAATTTCTTGAAGAGTCAAACTGTAAACAATCTAGAGACCGAGCATCACAATTTCCAAAGGGAGCTAAACTGATCTAGCTGCATCTATACTTCGTCTATTCTGTCAAAATAGAGATATCATCATAGCTACATTGTCACATAAGCTTCAACTACACGCAAAAAATGAGAGTAGATGAGAGAAATTGCCTGTTCAACGGGTAGAAAAGTGAAGGCGGCGCCAAAAGCAGCAAGGAGGAGAAGAGAAACTGCGATTCGATAAGTGGATGGAGTAAGGGACAACGTCGCCATATACAAAGATCTGAGTCGACGCCTCCACCAAGGCTTCGAATGATCGCCCTCCGCATCGTCGTAATCATACTGTCCACCATTTACAAAAACTTCTGGCTTCAGCCATGGCCTCGCCCTCAGTCCCTCCACTTTCGCCAGATTTGTCTTCCCCTCAATATACAAAAGAGAAAACGAATCCTGCCGCCTCGTCTTGCCGCTTACTTCTTCAACTTGATTTCCGAAGATATACGCTTAATTCGCTTCAAAAAAATCACTATAGAGAAAGAGAAGATTATGCTTCGCTTCTTCGATTCTTTGATTTCACTGTTCTTCTCCGATCTTGAGATTCTGTTGCGTTCTCCGTCGTTCCGGTTTCACTGTTAAAACCTTTTTTCCGCGAACTCGACTTCATCTTCTTCTTATTTTGGGCTGTTACAAGGCCCAAATCTGGGCTCAAAAGCTGAACATTAAATCCCAATTATATATTTTTTAAATTTGATTATTTTCTAATAACGTATATTAAATGTATTTAATTGTTAATCGGTCCAATACAAAATTTGTTACGGTCACGTGAACATAAAATAAAGCATGAGTTAAAAAAACACATAAAAATAAAGCATTGGGGAGAAAATAAATAAATAAAAATAAAGCATTGGGCAGTACAAAATGCAATAGCAATCAAAGATTTGATACTTTAGGTCTCATTACATATTTGCATTGTATTTTTTTTTTTTGTCATAGCATTGTATTTAATTAGTACTAAGTACAATTTTGGGATTATTAAACTAATAAAAGTAATATTGACCAATAATTACATTTGAAATTGTTTTCTTAATATTTATATATTTCTTTAACAAACATATAAAGTCAAAGATGAATAAACTAACTTTTAAAAAATGTATTTTTATACATTTTATTTGATTCAAATCATTAAACACATTGCAACTTCAAAATCGTAAACATTAATTAAAACTTTTTAAATCATTAAACCATCAAAACATCAAACACATTAGTTCGAATCTAGAAACTATAAATAGAATATTCCTGGTCATCGAACCTGGAATCCCGCGGCTCTAGCCTCTGTGCTAACTCCGCAAGATACTCAATTGGCTCAAACCTTGCGCCTTGGTCACTTTGTCACAGAAGATCGGTTTGTTTGGGCGTATACCAATCACGCCGAATATACTGTGAAGTCTGGTTACTGGGTCGCAACTCATATTCACCAACCACAGGATGGTATTTCCCCACCTTCGGGACCTTTAGAGTTGAAACGCGAGATATGGACTCTACCATTACCGCCAAAAATTCAACATTTTTTATGGAAGCTTGTCGCCGGCGCAGTCCCTACAGCGGAGCATTTGGCTTCAAGGCGAGTCCATATTGATCCGATCTGTCAACAATGCTGTTTATCCCCCGAAACTACCAACCATGTCTTTTTTGAATGCCCCCACGCCATCGCGGTATGGCGGTGTGCTCATCTCCGCTTATTTGCAGATCCGTCCCCTGATTTTCTTGCTAATCTTAGGCAACTGATAGCTCTGAAGAATCTTACTTCAGTACCTGCTTTGTCCCGGTTATCGCCCATCTGGTTGCTCTGGTTTATTTGGAAGGCACGAAATCGGTCCTGTTTCAGAAACATAGTACTTCTCCATGGGACATTGTTGCGATGTGCGCTACGAGTGCTTCTGAATGGCTGGCAGCCAATCCTTGGCCGCGTCCGACGTGGTTATCAGCTCGTAGTCTTGTCCCGCCGCGATGGGAACCACCACCTATGGGTTGGCTCAAGTGTAATTTTGATTGCTCCTTTACTCCATCTTCTTCTCTTGTAGGAATTGGTTGGCTGATCCGGTCCTATATAGGACAGGTCCAAGACGCAGGTTGTGTTCAATTGCCACAGGTATCCACCATTCTACAAGCTGAAGCTATGGGATTTCTATATGTTATACAACGGGTCTGGACTCGAGGTTGGCGCCATGTCTGGTTTGAAGGAGACAATACAGTCCTCACGAATGTTGTTAATCGAAGTGTTGACCATGTGAAACTTGGAGGCATCTTGAGTGATATTCGCCACTGGATTAGTCGTTTACCTGATTGTTCTTTAGCATCTGTCCCTAGGGAATGTAATACTGCAGCTGATGTGCTAGCTAAGTATGCTCGTTTGTCTGAAACATCAGGTGTGGATAAATCCACCCATCTGGCTAATGCCATATTTGTACTCTTAAAATCGTAATAAAGCTCAGATGTTATAAAAAAAAAAATCGAATATTCAAAAACATTCTAATAGAAGTGCAATTATATGGTTTAATTTTAAAATAAAATAATTTTTCTTAGTTCGAGTATGTATAAAAAAAACTATAGATCAAATATTTTAAATGAACAAAAATATATTTCTGGGAAAAAAATGAACAAAAATATTGATTATTTGCTTTTTCCGATACTGTCCAATAAATATATTTGTCACCGTCTATAGCCTTATTGGGCGTTAAAACCCGTGTAGAAGATAATTAGTAGTAATCAATAATTAATGATTAATTAAAGAAAATAAAGTTATTTTCTTAGTCAATAAAATTAATTAAGAAATTAATAGAAAAAACGTAAATTGACTGCTGACGTGTCAGGTGGTCCATCTAGCAACGTATCAAAACCCATTCATCGGCTTCCTTTTCACCAAAACATTTCATGTTACAACAAATAGTCACACACAAGTCACACCCTCTCTCTCTCCTCTCTCTCTCTCTCCTCTCTTTCTCTCTCTGTCCCTCTCTCTCTAGCTTTGTTACTGTTGTTTGTCTCTCTGTGAGCGACCAAAAGGTTGTGAAGAGGTAGGAGACAGCTACGAAGGAGACGGTGGCGATCATGCTTTTTTTGAAAGCGGCGGTGTTGATTAGAGCCGCTAATATGTATACTAGTTTTGTTGTTGAAACCGATGATATCAGATTTGGTTCTCCGTGGTGGTTTGTTGTCGTCGGTGTAGCGTGTTTGCTTGTTCTCTTCGCTGGGATAATGTCTGGGCTTACTCTTGGTTTAATGTCTCTTGGTCTCGTTGAGCTAGAGATTCTTCAGAGGAGTGGTTCATCCGCTGAGAAGAAGCAGGCCGGTACGTTTTCCTAATTCTGCGCTACTAGTACTGTGAGGTTGGAGAAATTAGGATCTATGGATCATGATTTTTTTAGTTTTTTTGGGGTTACTTGAGCCAATGTTTGTTTCCCGTTGCATTTGGAAGACATTGCGGTGAAATGATGCGTTGAGACTATATACAGGAATTGCTAGATCCGTAATGGCTACAGCATTTACGATTGTTTCTTAATTTCTGTAATTGTGATTATGAAGTTAAGTAATGGAGGCTTTGTTCTTTACTATTGACGGCTAATTTTGGGGTTACTTTTAATTGTTTTGGATATTGTAGCTGCTATCTTACCCGTTGTTACTAAACAGCATCAACTTCTTGTGACTCTGCTTCTATGCAATGCAGCTGCCATGGAGGTAAAACTCGATTGTTTACACTTACACATTGTTACACCATTTTAGAGTTTTGGTGAATACTTGTGCAGGATTAGTGATACATTTATATTCTCTGCTGGGTGGTTTTTTGTTCCCTTTCAGGCACTTCCCATATGCTTGGATAAGATATTCCACCCCTTTGTGGCTGTTTTGCTTTCAGTTACTTTTGTTCTTGCTTTTGGGGAGGTAAATTTCTTAATTTATCTGCCTTTTTTTGGTGTAAGTTTTCTTCTGTTCAGTACTTTCCATGTATAAATGATTACAAATTATGTTGTGCAATTCCAATTAGATAATTCCGCAAGCTATATGCTCGAGATATGGACTTGCTGTGGGCGCAAATTTTTTGTGGCTGGTTCGTTTCTTGATGATTGTCTGCTATCCGATTGCTTACCCCATTGGAAAGGTGATGTATCTTTATTAGAGCACTAAATGTCAATAAATTTACAGTTCACATTGTTGTTGATGTAGTTTAACAATTTGCTACAATAATTATGAAGTTGATGTACAAATATAGAAGCATGGAAGGCATGTTGAAACTTGCATTTAATTTAGTAATGTCATTAAGACTTGTTATTTGTTGAGGCTAACTGTTGTTGACTTCTATCAACCTTGACAAGTGGGCGTATTTATGTGCAGATTTAGATGTTGACTTCTATCAACCTTTTTATGTGCCTCAGGTCCTTGATGTTGTAATTGGGCATAATAACACACTATTTAGACGAGCCCAATTGAAAGCCCTTGTCTCAATTCACAGCCAGGAGGTAGTTTCTCTCTGATTTGTGAAGTAATTAATTAAACTGTTTGGTTATCAGAAGTTCATTGTTTCCAGCTCCATTGATATGCTGTTTTTTTCCAACACAGGCTGGTAAGGGGGGTGAACTGACACACGATGAAACAATGATTATTAGTGGAGCCCTGGATTTAAGTGAAAAGGTAAGGATTTGCATTAGCCATATCTTGGTCCCCTTGTTTAATCTCCATGGACATTGGTTTAGGGAAGACTTAGCTTTAGAAAAATGATACAAAAGCTTTGATGTTTTCGTCTTTCAGTTTGGAATTTACTTCAATTTTTACGGCTTCAAGATAACTTCAATAACCAGTTCTTTTTCTGCAACATTGTCTTCTGCATGATTCCACTGCTCTCTAATTCTTGCGCTTTCATGTTCTGGAAGTTCAGACTGCTGAGGAAGCTATGACGCCAATCGAATCAACATTTTCACTCGATGTTAACACAAAGTTAGACTGGTGAGTCAAGGTTAGACTTGGCATTTTTTTACTTGACAAAACTCTTTTTGGCTGCATTTGACTGTTTAGTTTAAAATCCATACTTACTATCTTCCTTCATCTATCTATTTAGCACCTAGTAGTTAAACTTAGCCAGGAAATCTCTTAAATGCAGGGAAACAATAGGAAAAATACTTTCACGAGGTCATAGCCGAATCCCAGTTTACTTAGGAACTCCTAAAAATATCATCGGTCTTCTATTGGTACTCTTAGCAAAACCAGAAACTTCTACATTGTTTCATTCCATTGAATCCTACCACATCACTCAACCCTGTCTCCGCTGCTGTTATATCCAGGTTAAGAGTCTACTAACTGTACGAGCCGAGACAGAGACTCCGGTCAGTTCTGTTTCCATCCGGAAAATCCCAAGGTATATACATATATCTTGTTTCTTAAACTTTCTTACATATATATGTTTCCACATGAATATAAGTTTCGATGTCTTAACTCTTAACCTTCCAGGGTTCCATCAGATATGCCATTATACGATATCCTCAATGAGTTTCAAAAGGGAAGTAGTCACATGGCTGCAGTTGTCAAAGATAAGAAGAATATTCACTTGCTTAGTACTAACAAAACGTCCAAAGAAGATATGAACTTTTACCCGTGTCCTGATTTAACAGCTCCTTTGATGAAGTATGTGGATGATTCTCAGGATTTTGTTGTTCATATCGATAAAGTAATACCAAATCATGTGCAAAAAAGAGGAAGGAATTTTCAACAGAACGGTTTCGAGACGAACTTTCATCAGAACGGTGTTGAAACTAAGAACTTCCCACGGCCGTTTGAAGATAGTGAAGATGCAGAAGTGATTGGTATTATTACATTAGAAGATGTCATTGAAGAACTTCTGCAAGTAAGTTCTTTGTCTTAGAAAAAAAATCTCTACTTATGCAAATGTTGCTGTATATAATATAGTTTACTTTAACATTTCTTTTTTGGTGTTTTTTTCAAAATGTAGACAGAAATTGTGGACGAAACCGACGTCTACATTGATGTACACAAGAGGTATGTTATATGCTCTAATTCTACTAGCTAAACAAACCTTCTAAACATTATATATTCTTTAGCAAAAAAACTTAACAAAACAAACTTTTTCAAAACATTATATATCCTTTGATGAAGCATGTTGTGTTTTTTATTTCAAAGAAAAATTAATACAAAAAAAAAATTATAGTTTGATAAACAAGTAGAAATTAGTTCTGACAATTTTATAATCTACTGTGTTTTTTTTAATTAATTTTTTCTTTCAATTCAAAACACATAACATTATTAATTACTATATAACGGGATAGTTAATAACACAGTTACAATTACATAGAGTATAAAATGGGGTTCCAACTCCGAGATGATGGTTCTTTAGTTCATATATCTCGAACCAAATTTCCACAATTTTTGGATTGGTCATGTCCATTGTGAGCGTCTATCACGGGCTGGGTTCTCATACCATGTAAGAAACATGAAGTTTTAACTCAAAACTAATTGGTAATAAGGGACTAATCCATGATCTTATATATTAGTCAATCTAGATATATAAGATTCCTATGTACATATTTTGAAGAAATATAAAATACTTACAAATTATAGAAACTCATTAAAAATATGTCCACATGATTACATTTACAGGGTACGAGTAGCCGCAGCAGCCGCAGTAGTATCATCCATCACCCGTGCTTCACCACCGGTAAGCACCACAACTTTAGGTACCCTAAGGCGAGAGCGAGAGATATAACGGTTCAAATCCTCGGTATTTGTTACATCAATGTTGAAAACTGTACCGATGTGTCCGGTGTTTCGATCTATGCTCTCATAATTGGTGATCTATTATCTATGTGAGATCAATTTAAAAGAGTGTGTTTTGGTGTTACACAGGGAAATCAAAGCGTGAAGAAGGTTGTTGTAGGTAAAGAAGGACGAGGTTTGAAATACACAAAGATAATTACAGAGCCTCTTTTAGCAGAATCAGATAGATAGATAGGTTGGTAGAATAGTGTTTTTGTTAATTTAAGGTTATTAAATTCCACATCTCTTCTTTTGGTCTCTCTTGTCTCATCATCACAGGTGTTTTTTGTTGTTGTAATGTTGTGTCCATATCAAGTTTATATTATGTAGAAAAAAAAGAAAAAAGAGTCATGTTTTTCAAAGATTCAAGTAAAAAAAAAATTCAGTATGTAGTTTGAATTCTGATACCATTGGAGGAGAATCAAAGAATTGATGTTGAAGTCATGTGATGAGATTGTATGTGAGAAACTTATGGAAATATAATTTTGGGTTGAATATTAAGAAGTTATATTTTACTCTTTGCATTTATATTTTGTCAAAATTGCAAAATAAAATTGTATTTAATTTTGAATTAACTTTTTTTAAGGTGACACTATGAAGTTGAAATTTGATAATTAAAAAAAAAGATTATTGTGAGCAAAAGAAATTCAAAACAAAAATGATTACATAAAAATATGATAGAAAACTAATGCAACGGAATTTGACATCAAATTGTTTCAGTTTAACTATATAAATAAAAAATTAAGTTAGAAAGAGTTAACACAAAAAAACACATAAAGATTTTCCATTTCTGGAATTTTTTTTTTTATATTAATTAACTTTACGGAAAGAAATGTAGTTAAACAAAGTAATTAGGGCTGTGGCAATACTGAATTCCCTTCCTGGGTGCGATCCTCTCCGATAATCCCTCACCGCTTTTACTCTCAACTCCGGTCCGACGTACGCCTCCTCTCTTCCTCTTCTCTCTTCCTCTTCTCCACAACAGACTCTCGCCGTACAAAGACTTGACGGAAACATAAGTAAGCTTCTTAGGTTTCTCCGGGCCCGGTTTCTCCGATTGATCGATTGATAAACCCTAATTCTCTCTATTTTCGAAGAAACTTTATCCAGAATTAGTCAGTTGTTAATCTTAGTAGTTACTCGGATCTAATTGTTGCGTCGAGTTGCTCTTGTAACACTGAAACTTCTGATGATGTCTTATTTTGCGAGCTTATTCCAGATGCTGCATCATAGAAATTATTGTACCTTATCTTGACCAATTTCCTAGAACTAGCTACTGCTGTTTCTCTGCCCCGCACTATGCTTAGGTTTCACAGCTTCTGCTTTGGTTTAATTTCTAGTTCTATAATTTATGCTAGTTACTTATACTGCGATTGATCTGATAAGAGTTTTTCTCTCTATGCGAACACAAGTAATCTTCTGTATCGATGCAGATTTTGTATGAAAATACATAGCCTGATCCTGGCTCCTCAACTGTGAATGTAAGTATCTGGTTTGTGTTACAGCCATGGATAAATCAGGCCCCGTTCAGAAAACTGTTGTGCTCGAGCCATTTATCAAGTAACATTCTATTCCATATATCTTTTGTCTCCGTTCAATCGTGTACTACTGATACTATTTTACCGAAGTCTACATGTATACATAGTGCTGTTGTTGATTGATTTTCATTTCATATTTTGCTTTTGTTTTAGACTGGTGAGACTTGTAGCGAGGGCTTTCTATGATGATTATACTACAAAAAGTGACAATCAACAGAAATCCGCAAGAAGTGATAACAGAGGAATTGCTGTTGTGGTACTCGATGCCCTTACAAGGTCTGTGTGCATCTCTTCTGTTTCTAACCCCAAAACCTTATTTGGTGAATTTCGATAACACGTAAAATTGTCAAGAGTAGTTTCCAGACAACTTTTTGATCCTCTGATAGTATGTTTAGTGTACTGACTCCAAGCTCCCTGCCTTTTGGTGTTTTAAGAAGAGGGGTACACTAACTCATGAAACTTAATTATTGACCATTCAAATTGATGATTCTTATATTTTTGAACTGTGATGTTTTCACTTACCCTTTTTTTGTACACCTTCTTCTATTTCGACTAGGCGACAATGGGTTAGAGAAGAAGACTTGGCAAAAGAGTTGAAGTTGCATGCCAAACAACTTCGGAAAATTATAAGACACTTTGAAGAACAAAAATTGATCATGCGTGACCACAGGAAAGAGGTACGTGATGAATCTTTGCTTTTTCAGATAGATATATAACTACTGTTTCACAACATGATGCTTATTAGACTTTTAGATTGATAAAATAGTCTTCGGAAAAATAGCTTACAGTCATAAGCTATCTAGAGTATCACAATGATTGAATTACTTGGTGTGAAAAAATGATAGCTAAGAGACTTCTTTGCTGGGTTTAGAGCTTTTATAATTTCACGTATGGTTAATGCTCATGCATTACTATCAACCCTTTTTCCCTTTCGTATCACACGGTTGAATTTTCATCTTCATTTGCTTTAAATCTGTTGGTCATGCACATGTTTTTTCTCGTTTTTTGCAGTGTCTTTTCTGTAATCTATAAACTCTTCTTTCTTTACCTATGTTCTCAATCTTTTCAATAGACTGCAAAGGGTGCAAAGATGTATAGTGCTGCAGTTGCTGCTACAACTGATGGCCGAGCGGAGGACAAAGTTAAGTTCCACACCCACTCATATTGCTGTCTTGATTATGCACAGGTACGCTTTCATTGTTGTTAATACTTTTTCTCGCTTTGATATTTTGCTTTATATCAAACTACCCTATACTATGTTGAATTTACATTTCTTTTCTTCTACAGATATATGATATTGTTCGTTTTAAACTGCACCGAATGAAAAAAAAGCTCAAAGACGAACTAGAAGATAAAAATACGGTTCAGGAGTATGGCTGTCCTAACTGCCATAGGAAGTTACGTCCATAACTCTTTTACTCTTATAGAATCCTAACTGTCCATTTATGGGGTTTATTATGCTCAACTAACCTGAATTGATCTTCATTTCTGTTTTAGATATAATGCGTTGGATGCCTTGAGATTAATTTCTATGGTAGACGATTCTTTTCATTGTGAAAATTGCAATGGTGAACTAGTTGTGGAATGTAACAAGCTTACTTCGGAAGAAGTAGTAGATGGCGATGATAATGCAAGAAGACGACGGCGTGAAAAACTAAAAGATTTACTTCAGAAGATGGAGGTATTTGTATACTGTTTTAACGGCTCATTACATAATTTATAAACTAGAGATTGATTTATCTATGCTGAAACTGCACATATTTTATGATTCATGAAATCATCTTAATGATGTCTCTTAGTTATCTTAAGATCAGAACTAAATGGCAATGCCTAAGAATGTGTGTTAGAGCCTGTAGTTGTATCTATATCTCTCCTTGGTGTCATGGCTACTCTTAATGAAAATATTGCTCATTGTTGCTTTCTCAAACATTAATCATCGTTTATGTTCTGTTACGCATTACCTATTGTTTCCCATTGCAATCTCCTGTCTTCATGTGCATTTTTGTTTTTGTTTTTTTGGGTTAAGAAGAGAGGTCTGTATTGTTACTTTAGTCATGCTGATTTCTTAGTTCAAAAAAATTTGCCTTTGCAGTGTTGTTTGTACCTTATTGATTAGTTTGCCCTCTGACACGAGTGACTATAAAGTGCAGGCTCAGTTTAAACCTCTGATGGATCAAATAAATAGAGTAAAAGACTTACCAGTTCCTGACTTTGGGTCCCTTCTGGCTTGGGAGGCTCGTGCAGCTTCGGCTGCTCGTGCAAATGGTGATCTTAATCCTAATGATCCTTCAAGGTCACAGGGTGCGTATGGTTCAACACCAATGCCATTTCTTGGAGAGACTAAGGTAATCATTTGTGACACTTCTGAATTTATCAAAACCTTATTATTAATGATGAGATTATGACATTTTACTAAAATTTTCTCTTTTCATTGTGGCTAATTGATTTTTTTATTACATGGTTTAGGTGGAAGTTAACCTTGGTGAAGTAAAAGAAGACGGCAATTCTAAAGGTGCAGGTTCTAGTCTAAAAGTCTTACCTCCATGGATGATAAAACAAGGAATGAATCTAACCGAAGAACAAAGAGGCGAAATGAGACAAGAATCAAACGAAGATGGTGATGGCTCAGGAACAACAAAACTTTCAGATGACAAGAAATCAGTCACTGGAAACGACGATGAGAAAGATATAAAGGCAAAAAAAAAAAAAAACACTCATCGTTTCAATTCTTCAAATTTACCAATCTAGCCTTAACCTGATATTGTATTTTGGTTACAGGATGAGTATCTCAAAGCATACTATGCTGCTTTACTGCAACAGCAACAGTTAGCTGAGAAACCAGCAGAGGAAAGCTCTGATGTTAAATCAGCTACTACTTCATCAGATCGTCAAGTTGGTATGAAAGCTAAACGCGAAGAAGACGAAGAAGATGTTGATTGGGAAGAAGAAACTCCTGTTACAGGTCAGTTTCATTTACATATAATTCATTTCAAATTCGCTTTACTAATTCATCAATTGAAATATATGGGTTACGTCAATGAATTAGTTAAGATGGAATCTTTAGGATTTTGAGGTTTTAGCACGAAAATATGATTTTAAGAACGTTTGCATTTGCTCCAAAACCCAAAGGGATTATTGTATTTTAGATCTTAAACTATTTCGGCTTGGTGAAAAAAAATTTTAACTGTCATAATTGTTTGTAATCCCTATTTTTTTAAAACTATCGGATTTTTTAAATCAAAATTTAATTTTATACACAAAATTAAACCATAATTTCTAAATTTAATTTAAAAATATAATCTAATTTTGGATTAATTATACTATAATTTCAAGTTTAAGAGTTTAAAAAATCCGGTTATTGAAGTTTAAGGTTTTAAAAAAAAAAATCTGGGGAACAAAGTTCAGGGTTTAAAAAACTATTTTTGATAGTTGAGAGTATTTTTTAGCAAATGGAAATAGTTCAGGGTCTAAATAAAGAAAATAGGACAGATTTGTTAAAATTTGATGAAACTGTAGAATTTTGTGAAGAATTGAGAGATGATGTGGTGTTTTTAACATGTATGAAATTGCAGGTTCTGGAAATGGAAACTCGAACAATGAAAACTTTAAGGTGGATTTGAATGTTGAAGCAGCAGAAGCTGATGATGGTGAAGAACAGCCTCATGGTGATGAAGAAGATGATGACGTGGACTGGGAAGAAGGTTAAGAAAATAAGTCTATTATTGTTTAATTTTGGAGTCATACAACATACAATAGTTTTTTTTTTTCGGTCCCATACATACAATAGTTTTAACTTCCAAATTTGACAAAAGCTTAATTTCTTATTTATATAAAATATAACAAATTGGTTAAATAGATTGATTTACATTATGTTATATATTGTATAAGATCATATTTCAATATAATATTGTTTCATAATTCGAAATTATAATTAACTCTACTAAAATAATTTGCTAAATTAAGTTAGCTTAAACAAAATTTTATTTAAGTTTTTTTTGAGTAAATGAATTAATAAATCAGAAAAGTCAATTACCTTATCCTTGGTAATCCACCGATAAATCATAAATATAGTAAATGTTACTTTGGTCAAAAGTTATTCATTTGACAAAAATACCCTTTAAGAAAAAAGAGAGACAAAAATACCCTTAGAGAGTGTGAAATTACGCATAAGCCCTGTCCCTACACAGTTCTCTGATATGAAGTAACCACACATATTACTCTTCTTCTTCTTCAGAGTCTTAACTGTTGATTTTATACTCCGTTGAGCTCCAAAACCCGGAGTTCTATAGAGGTTTGTGTTTAATTAATGATGTTTGATCTTTTTATGAATTAAAACACTGAGAAAATCTAGGGAGAGTGAATGATCGGATTCAGAAATTTGGTTTTTCTGTGTTATGTTTCGATGTTTTGCGATATTGATTTTTACGTATAGCTAGATATTTTCATGATCATTCGATTCGGATGACTATATTGACTAGATTTTGATGATTAGATTCTTTGTAATCTCCATTTTCCAGTTTTAGAAAAAACCGCGTGATGCTGAATCGTTGTACTTATATATGGCTTTCTTCTTCTACCTGCATAATCTTGGATGATATTTAGGGTTTATAAGTGTTTATGTCCTGATTTATATTTCATTTTACGCAACGCAAGAGATATTTTAGGGTTCCACACAAGAGGGATTGTGATGTTGTTCTCTTATCCATGATAAACGTTTGTTTGTTTGTTTTCTGCAGATTAGGTTTCACTGATGGGTTTCAATTCTGTTTATCGATCTCTAATGGAAATATTTCCTCAGGTAAATTTTGATTATCACATGTCTCTGTGTAATCATTGTGATTTCTTAAAAACGTTTTATGTCTTTTGTAATCTGATAAAATCCACATGATTCAGTATGCAGATTGATCAACGGATTCTAAGGGCTGTTGCAATAGAAAATCCAAAGAATGCTGATGAAGCAGCTGCTGTAGTTCTTTCAGAGATTGTTCCTTCATTGCCCTCCAAATTTCCCTATAATTTTACTCAATCTTGGAGCCAATCTTCTGAATATATCTCAGCAGGTATTATTGCCTCTGAAAAATAACCATCTTTTGAACTGTTTCTTGCTCTGGTTTCTACTTTCACTGCTTGAGGTTTCTCGTTGTTTATAAAATGCTTGTTAAAATTGCAGTAGAACGTGATGTGGAAGATGTTATTTCTAGGAGCAACCGTTTTCTTGCAGCATCTGGTTCAAAGTATAGTGCTTCTTCATCTTCAGAAACTACCCCCTTGGTTGTTTCCCTTGGCCATGATACTAGTGCTCCAAGTACTGAACTGGTCTTAAAAAGGAGCAAGCTAATTAATCTGCCGCTAAATGTTAACAGCAACGCTTGCCATAAACGTAACGAGAGTAAGGAAGTTGAGACTTTGAATAACGCTCGTGGAAAAGCCAAAGAAAACTATGATTTCTTTGGTAGGTGTTTTGATATTTCAAGCAAAGCAATGTCTGGATTCCCTGAGCCAGAGGATAATATTCCTGGAGAAAAATTGCCTACCGGTTTTTGGCAAGGTGTTGATTTTAATATGACATGGAATCTAGCTGAATCAGACACAAACAAAGATTCAGAAAATGATGCACCGAAGCTGATCGATTTGACTCCTGGCCACAATATGATAAATATCCAGCTAGGTTCTTGTTCTGAGATTGGATATGTGACTACAAATGTTGTGGTAGATACTTTAAAAGGTTCTTTGGCTAGTGGAAATGGTGATGCTGAGTTAGGTATTGTTGCTAGCACATCAACACATGAAAGCAGCGTTGATCATCTTGACGAAATCATTGAAAAAGCCAAACATAATAAGGTATTCCTTCTTTCTTATGTTCTACATGCGTCAGAGTTATGTTTTCACTTCCAGAAAAACTGAATCCAAAGCTTCCAGCATCTCTACTTAGCTATCTACTGTTAGTAAATACTTAAAACAAGATTCTTTTCTGGTTATGCAATGATGTAGAAAATGTTGTTAACTGTGGTGGAATCGGTTATGAATCTGATGAGAGAAGTTGAACTTCAAGAGAAGGATGCAGAGAAGTCCAGAGAGGCTGCAGCAACTGGAGGTTTGGATATTCATGAGAAATTTGAAGAGCTCAGGAACATGGTGAAGTATTCAAAAGAGGCAAATGATGTGGTAAGTTTATAATATGTAATCACATGTTGTTTAAGTTACTTTTATTTTGTAATGAAAACTACTTAAAACTATTATGGTTGCAGCATGCTGGAGAAGTATATGGAGAGAAGTCAATTTTAGTCACTGAAGTAAAAGAGCTTGAAAATCGTTTGCTCAACTTATCAGAAGAACGAGACAAATCTCTTGCTGTTCTTGACCAGGTATGTTTAATGTTCACACAACTTCACTTGTTTTCTTCTACAGATTTACAAAGATTTTCTCATTTTCTTGATAAAACGAGACTGAAATGATCCAGTAACTTCCTCTGTTTCTCTTTTAGATGCGAGGTATTCTTGAAGCAAGACTAGAAGCAGCCATGGAAATGAAACAAGCTGCTGAGACGGAAAAGCAAGAGAAAGAAGAGTCTGCACTAAAGGCACTTGCTGAACAAGAAGCTTTAATGGAGAAAGTAACCAAAGAAACCAAGCTTTTACAGCAACAAGCAGAGGAAAATTCCAAGGTAACATCATTTTTCCAAGACTGTAATCACTTTTCTCTGAACTGAATCTCATCTTTTTCTCCTTCCTCGATCTGCAGCTTCGTGAATTTCTAATGGATCGCGGTCAAATCATCGATTCATTACAGTAAGTCTACAAACCACACAATCATCATCACATTTCGTGTTAAAATGTCTAATTTAGTCAAGAACACTCATGCATCTGGTCTTAAACTACACAATCATTGTCAGAATTCGTGTTAAACTGTCTAACTTGGTCAAGAACACTCATGAATCTGATCTTAAACCACACAATCATCGTCACATTTCGTGTTAAACTGTTTAATTTGATCAAGAACACTCATGAATCTTATCTTAAACTGTCTAATTTGGTGCTAAACTGTCTAATTTCGTGTTAAAATGTCTAATTTAGTCAAGAACACTCATGAATCTGGTCTTAAACCACACAATAATCATCACATTTCGTGTTAAAATGTCTAATTTGGTCAAGAACACTCATGAATCTTATCTTAAACTAACTTATTTGGTGCTAACCTCTCTAAATTTGGTGTTAAAATGTCTAATTTGGTGAAGAACATTCATGAATATGATCTTAAACCACACAATGATCATCACATTTCGTGTTAAACTGTCTAATTTGATCAAGAACACTCACAAATCTGATCTTAAACTTGTTGTTTACTCTCTTGGTTGTTCTTGAGCAGAGGAGAAATCTGTGTGATTTGTGAAGATGTGAAGCAATTAAAAGAGAAATTTGATAATCGAGTATCATTAACCAGATCAATCTGCTCAAGCCAGACAAGTAGTATAACAGCTTTCTGCGGATCGCCAAAAAGAAGCTTGTTGCTCGAAAATCCTTTCCAGATAATTCATGGTGAGGAGCCTGTAACCTTCAGAAACAGTAAGGTTTCAGCTGTGGCCGCCATTAATGAGCAGAGAGATTATCATGAAGAGCTTTTGGAAGATGGTTGGGATATCTTTGATAAGGAGACTCAACTTTAAGGTCAGTGCACACTGCACTATTTTTTTTTTGTTTTTTTTTCACTATATATATATATCTTATATATGGTTTTAATAAAAATAAATAAAGGATGTATTCGCTTAATTATTGTAGAATAAAACTTGGATTTGACGTTTGTATAGTGATGCTTGTTTTTTTTTTTAATATAATTTGCAAAAGAAAAATATTTTGTGAAAAAGTAAAGGGATAGTTGTTATTATATATAGATTCTAGGATCAATAGTTAAAAAAGAAAAAAAAACATAATTATTTCTCAAATCTATGTAAATTGAAAAGATTAATTATTTTAATTAAATATTTTAATTGTTGTATTTTAAAGATATATTTTTTTCATGTGGACCATAAAACTGATCACAAATTAAATACAATTTTTTAGTGCAATGAATGAGTTAGAGGATAACACTCAATAAAAATCACTAAATTATCTTATTCCGGACAATTTTAAATTTTTAAGATAATGTAAAACATTAGAATGTTTTTATTTTTTACTTTTGTCATTTTTTAATCACAAAAGATCCCATTAAAATGTGATCCCAATGACTAACCCAACATTAAAATGTTTTTTAATTAAGTTTTACATTAAAAAAATACTAACATAGTTAAACTTAATTTTAGCAATTTGTTACGATTAACGATCTATATATTTCGTATTAGATGAAAACTAGACATATATATTATGTCATTTAGTCATTAATAAGTCCGATAGTTTTAGCTAATTTTCAAATAATTATTTACTAGTATTTTTTTTAATGACATTCATTCATATTTAAAAAAACAAAACAAAAATAAATTGACGTCTCTCTTGCTGATTCGTATCGTTAACTCTCCAAAAAATCGTTCGTTCATCGATTGCTTTCTTTGAAAACCCTAGATTTCAGATTACCATCGTTCGGAAAATATCTGAGTTTTCGAAATGAATTTCTTCAAATCCGTCTTCTCTGACGATCCAGATCCTCCAGGAACCGAATCGGAATCCGATTCACCACGAAGCAATAAAGAAGATGAAAATCCGGAACAATCTAACCCTATCGAAGACGATGGTGACGGTAGTGGTTGGAGTTTCGGTGGATTGTTGAAAACTCTAGCCACTAGATCCGAATCCTTAATTGAAACCTATCGACGAGATCTTGAAGAATTTGGATCAGGTTTGAAGAAAGAGATCGAGGTAGCTCAAGGATCGCTTGGTACCGTGGGACATGCGATTGATGAAATCGGGAACACTGTGTTAAAAGGTACCGCTGAAATAATCGCTCAAGGTAAGGAAGTGATCTTAGCAGCTGGTAACGAATCTGATTCTTCTGATAATAGTAGTAGTAAGAGTTCTAGTCGTCGTGATAGCTTAAATTCGAAACCATATAGTCGTTTCGATGCTCAGATTCGTGTTGTACAAGGAGATGTTAACACTTATTGTGAAGAACCTGAGGATTTAGATGATTACAAGAAATGGCAATCTGAGTTTTCTCTTACTGAAAAAGCTTTGGATATAGAGAAATTGTTGGAAGAAAATGGAGAAATGAGAGGAGTGTACAAAAAAGTAGTCCCAAATATGGTTGATCAAGAAACCTTCTGGTTTAGGTATTTCTATAAGGTTCATAAGCTTAAACAAGCTGAAGATTTGAGAGCTAATCTTGTTAAACGAGCTAGATCTCTGGATGTTGAAGAAGAATTGAGCTGGGATATTGATGATGATGATGATGATGATGATGACAATGATAAGAACAGTAAGAAGGTTACTGAAGCTACCAAAGAAGCTTCAAAACTTAAACTTGAAGGAAAAGCAGATTCAGTGACTGAAGTAAGCAATGTTAGTCTGAAAACAGATACAGATTCCGAGGAGAAGAAAGGAACTGATCTAAAGGAATCAAAAACAGTTCTTGATGTATCTGATGATAAGGTTCCACTTCAAGATTCAGGCAAATCCAGTCCTGTTCCTGCATCTAATGAGGCTTCTCCATCTCAAGATTCAGACAAACCAGAAACTCTTCCTGCATCTCAGGAGCCTGCTCACTCTCAAGATTCAGACAAATCCAGTGCTCATGAAGCTGCTCAGTCTCAAGATTCAGACAAACCCAGTTCCCATGAAGCTGTTCCATCTCAAGATTCAAGCAAATCTGATGATGTTTCTGTATCTCATAAAGCTGTTTCATCTCAAGAATCTGGTAATAAACCAGAAGCTGCATCTTCTTCTTCTTCAAAGCAGCCATTGGAGGAGGAATTGGGATGGGATGAAATCGAGGATATGAGTGGAATTGATAACAAAGAGGTTACTACACGTTCTAGTGGAAGTCCGAACAGAGCTGAGCTGCGTAAACGTTTAAGTGTTGCAGAAGAAGATGAAGATTTAACTTGGGATATTGAAGATGAAGAAGAAGAAGCAGCAGCATCAAAATCTACCAAAGGTTAAAATGTAGTTTAAAGCGGCGTCGTTTTAATCTCAATCTCTACTTGTGTTCGGTTCTTTTGTTTGTTTTCCTTGTCTCCAAATTCTTCTTTAGTTGTTTTCTCTTCAACATTTTATATCAGATTGGTTTACAAGATATATGCTTTACATTTTGTATGGTATTCAACTCGTAATATTTCAAATATAATATTTTTGGGTTAATTATTAGAGGCCTCATTATTATTTTTATTTTTTATTTTTACTCGAAAGTGTACGATTAACATTGAAGAGCAGAAAGGTTTATGGCCAATATTTTAAATTTTAAAAATTGTAGTTATTATAAAATGTTAATTTTTTTTTTAATTTGCCAAATAAAATTGTTAGGATTTAAAATAATTGGGCCTGATTTAGGCCCATTAGTAAAATAAGGGTATACGTGTCGGGTCATTTATAGATTCCGGGTTAATAGCCCTTGGTGGAGTAAATGTAAAACCCCAAATCTCCACCATTTTCAACTGGAGAAGCTCAAGCTATAGTCGCATCCTTCTCCGATTATTCAATATGGAAGAGGTCTGCAAATTTTCATGTGAAGAATGGAGTCAGTTATAGTCTAGGGGTTTGCTTAGTCAGGAAATAGAGGGAAAAACATGGCTAAAGCATTGTAAACAGTCATCGAGAGACTCTAAAACCCGATCTGGAAGAAGAACAACAATGGCGTCGTCTTCATCGTTATCATTTACATCTACAGCTACTTCCGTCTATGCTGTGACTCAAACCACATCCGATTTCCCTCTCCCAGCTCGTTCTCATCTCCTTCGCAGAGACTCCTTCCGTCTCTCTGCTAAGCCCAAACTTCGTTTTCTCTCCAAGGTATGAATTTATCCTCGGTTTAAGAGACGATATATCGTGCAATGTAATCATTGAGTTTATGTGATTTTGGATAATTTTTAAGATTTTTCTTCCGATTTTCCTTGTGATTTGGGATTTTTTCAATTAGTTCCACATGAATTTGATCGTTTCTGCTCCGAGTAGAGTAGCATTTATAGCTTATGTGAATTACGAGGACTTCAATGACGCTTGATCTATGTATGCTTCATTAGCTTTTAGTTAATCCTCAGATAAATTCTCTACAAGGCTAAGTTCGAACACTGCTTGTATGAACATGTTATAGGAATTGAATTACAAGTCTGAATCTCTTGGAAATGTAGTGATCTGAAAATGCAGCCTAGTCGCAATAGCTGTGAAAGCCCAATCTAACAAGGTAAGCTGTTTTTTTCTAGTGATTTCAATGACCAAGTTAATAAGTATTTCTCCAAAGATTTGTTGATTTCTGGAATCTCTTCTTTCCTTTAAAGGTTGGTAGTGGTGGGGATCATCAAATGCTTCATCAGCATCAGCTGAAGAAAGAGTCCATTTCTGAGTTCCTTACCCAAGTAAGTATAGTATCCCTGTTCTACTAAAACATAGCTAAAGCATTTCTGAGTTCCTTACATTTAGAGTCGAACTCCATTGTTTACCAAATCGTCATGTAATGTAATCTTCACATACTCCCAGAAACTCAGCATCTCTCAATAGTTTGACCAGATAGGATTGTAAATTAGAGCGTTGTCACCAAAATTAACAGGAATCTTAGACTGTCTTTCTCTAAATCTTGCTGCAAATGCTTTGAATTCTTCAATTGTTTGTGACCTCTCACCATTGTTGTTGATTTGCAGAGCAGCTCAGGCAAGTCAATGGTCCAGAAGCTCTCTCTCCAATGGTGGTAGTGATGAGTTTTGGTCTCCATTACGGCAAACATTCCCATACATAGCTTTGGTCTCCTTGCAATGAGTTTTTCCTTCTCTATGCAGGAATCGGGATGTAGAAACTGGAGCCGAAGATGTGAAAATTCATCTAACTGTGGATCGCCATAGATGTCCTAACACCGCTTGAAGAGAAGAGATCTTCATATATCTCCAGGTTTACAATTCATTGTGAAAGATGGGCTTTTGAATTTTGTGAAATCTAATTTGTCTACTGTAATTGCTTTGTTGGTTTTTTTTTTCAGTTTACTTATTTTTTATGTTTATATTCATATGCAGGAATCAGGTACACAGAAACTGGAGCCTTAGTTTTATCTTGCAAAGCCTCAAAGTGGTAAATTTTATTTTTATTTAATATTCATTTTTTTAAGTTATTTAGTATATTATTGTCTCCAAGTATTTTATAACAAAATTTGTGTTATAATAATTTTTTTTTTGTTATATAAAGATTTTCTAACGGTAAAGAAACACATATGTGAAAGATTACTCGGAAGATTTACAGGTGAAAAAAAGATTTCCTTTTTTTTTAACTTGAAAAAAAAAATTCATTTAAAAGCAAAACTAAAGGATTTTTTTTTTCAACGGTCAAAAAATAAATCTGAAGGATAATCATTTTGAAAGATTTACTAACGGTAAAATGTTTTTTTTTTCCGAAGTAAAATGTTTTTTTTTAACGCGTCAAAAAAATATCTGAAAGATTACTTCAAAAATATTTCAAAATAAAAAGGAAATGTTTTTTTTTGTTAACGCGTAAAAAAAAAGGAAACTTTTTTTTTGTCAACGGTCGAAAAAAAATATCTGAGATTTGAAGGATTACTTCACAGATTTACTAACGGTAAAATGTTTTTTTTTCGAAGTAAAATGTTTTTTTTAACGCGTCAAAAAAATATCTGAAAGATTACTTCAAAAATATTTCAAAATAAAAAGAAAATGTTTTTTTTGTTAACGCGTAAAAAAAAAGGAAACTTTTTTTTACAACGGTCGAAAAAAAAATATCTGAGATTTGAAGGATTACTTCACAGATTTACTAACGGTAAAAAAACAATTTACTTCGCGCAAAACAAAAGGAAATAACGAAAAAGACGGTAAAAAACAAAATTTACTTTGCGCAAAAAAAAGGAAATAACGAAAAAGACAAATTTACCCCTAAAATGCTATATAAATTTGTGTCATGGTTTGTTGATCGATTATCCGTCATTTACCTCTAATCCTTCTCATTTCTTAAATTTGTGTGTTGTAATTGCAATTTTTGCTTTCCTTTTCTTCTTCAGCTTCGTAAAATTGGTTTATCGATCTCTTTCTCGTGGATTTCTGTTTGTGGAGATGCAACAAGAGGAGAAGGTAAGGATTGTCTTCCTCTCTCGGTTCAGTCTGATTAGGGTTTCTTTCCTTTGATTTAAGGTTTTTACTTACCTGTGTTGATTTTGTCAATGTAGTTACTATTTTTATCGACTTTTCTCTTGCGGCTAAACCTGTAAGTCATTCTTTTCACACGATCTCACATCCTTTGATTTAGGTTTTCTCGTTGTGATTCTGTTTTTTCTTTTTCTTTTTGGTTGGTTTTCTCTTATGATGGTGACGACGATGAGTATTGTGCAATTATGCGGGTTGGGTCGGGTCCTACACTACAGTATTGTGCAAGTATTTCTTAAACCCATTGTTTCATAATTTCATGTTTAATAATTAATGGTCTATTGATAGATTTCTGTGTTGATTTTTTCTATCGAATTTATTTGGATTTAGGGTTCTTATTTATTTTCCTGTGTATGGAATCGGATATCTGGGATTATCGATCGATAAAGAAGGTTCAGGTTCCGTTTCCGTTTCTTTTTTAACTCGATTTTCTTTAGTAAATTTTGATTATGGTTGTTGCCTCCTTGGCTTTCATCAGGTTGCTCAACAAGCTTCTTCTGACATTGAAGATTTGACTGTGAGTTATGCTAAGAGAAAGGAAGAGAACGTGTGTTCATCCTATTCATTGCCAGTGATGTTATCTCTCTTAATATTTATATTTAACTTAATATTTATATTTAATATTTAATCTCTGTTGGTTTCGTCTTAACTAATTATAACCTTTTGGCTAATATATAGATACAACCACAATGATTGCAAAGCTAATAGAGACAAAGCTTCCAGGGGTAAATCAAATTCTCGACTTACAGGTCTCTTTTTCACATCTGACTTTGGCCTTTTGATCTCGTTTCCGGTGTAAAGTATATGAAAGGGATTCTATTACATTGTGTACACGCGGCATAACCCTGGAGAGATTTGTATACTGCAATTGGAATGGAACCAACCGTTTGTACACTGTCACAAGACAGGTGAGTCTACATTACTCAAACCACTACAATAATCTCTGTTGGTTTCTCATGTCTTAACTAACTGAAACCTCTTGGCTATTACAGTTTACGGATGAATAATTTGCTGAACAGAGCTCCCAGATGTAGAAGGTAATAAGTAGATACAAGAACACCAAAATCCTACCTAATAACACTTTTCTGTGTCTTTTGCAGAGAGTCATGTCTTTCAGCTTCATATAAGATGAATCCAGAACTTCGATACTCCATGGTCCACTCTCTTTACATTTGCTTACTGTATCTCAAGGTAAGTTTGCTGTTTTTTTTCAGTTTAATGAATGTGTTTTGTTTCTTATTTTTGATGTTTATATTCATATGCAGGAATCGGGATGCAGAAACCGGAGCCGATATCTAGACCCTTAGGTTTAATTTCATACTTTATATGCTTTTTATATAATTTTAATGGTTAATTATTTTTGTGTAATGTGCCAGGACAGGAGCAAGGAGGAAAGCTGGAGATCGTTTTGTAACTTGTAAGTACTTCTTGGTCTTTGTAAATATGTTTTTTTTACTAATAGCTTGTTTTTGAGTTTGAGAAATTAGGCCAGAAGCCTCCAGAACTTCGATTCTCCACGGTTGGCCTAGACACTAAAGTTTAAAACCCTAGAACCTAGATCCTAAATCCTATAGCTTAGACCCTAAACCTTAAAGCCTAGACCTAAACCTTAGAGCCTAGGACCCTAAACCTTAAAGCCTAGGACCCTAAACCTTAGAGCTTAGGACCCTAAACCTTAGAGTCTAGACCGTGGAGACCCTCGTTTTTGAGTGGAGTCAGGGCAAGCAAAAAATAGAGCAAAGGTAACATTTCAAACTGAAATATGTAAGGCATGATAATTAGCATCTGATTTATTTAATTTTTCGATATGTTCAAGACAGATGAAAAACATATGGAAGTGGTGGCGTATGAAGGTATAACTTATTCTCTCTCATTTTTGTAAGTTATTAATTTATTATAAGTTATTAATTTTAATGGCCTCAAAACTCTTCTTTGACTGCCAATTAATGATCACCATGTCTTTAATGCAGATGTATTTCGTGGAGTATACAGTGAGGTTGTGTTCCAGAAGCCCTCCAATGGTGGAAGTGACACATTCCCAAGACAATCATATTTGCCGCCACCTTGCAGTGAGTTTTACTTCCTTACTTTTGCTCCATTCCTTCTTGTCTTTTGCTTACTTAGTCATAAAATTCACATTTGTTGTAGCACGATCTCACATCCTTTCGTTTATTTGACAGTATGTTGCATCCACCGGCGAGAAGTCTCATCTATTGCCACATGGAAGGCCGTGAGTGGATAATGGATGTTATTTCTTTATTTCTCAAGTATAGGTGATTTTCTTTTCCAACGAGTCACTTTTGTATGCTTATATTACTGTGTTCTTTCAGGTTCAGTACGCTGGATGAAGATGACACTCGACGTGATTTACTGAGGAGGACAAGTATTGGAAATGGTTGTTGTTTCCCAACTCATTTCTTCATGAACTTGTTTTGTTTGCTGAATCCTGATTGCAATTTCTAAATCAATCATGCAGGCCCTCTAGAATCTGTTCTTGATCGGACTAAGGAGTTTGATGCAGAATTCCATTAGGCATCTCCCTCACTTAGGTACCTGAATCATAGGTAGCGCTTTTTGCGTATTGCTTTTGCTTACTTCGCTTGTTTGCTTCTTCTCTGCTTGCTTGCTTGCTTCTTTTATTGTTTTCTTGGTCCTCTGCCTCTTTGTTTCTCTGTTCTCTTTGTTATTGCTTTGTTTGCTTCTTCTTTTGTGTTTTGTTTCCTTGCTTTGTTATTTGCTTATTTCCTGTCTTTCTTTGCTTTCTCTGCCTGCTTTCTTTGTTCTCTCTGTGTTTGCTGGCTTCATTTATCGTTTTCTTGATTCTATGCCTCTTTAACTCTTTTCTTCTTTTTTTCTTTGCTTGGTTTGCTTCATTGTCTGAGGTAAAGTCGGAGCTGAAGAAAGGTTGAAAAAGTGAAGTAACCTTTTTTTACTTTATATGCTTTTAATATAATTTTAATGGTTATTTTTGTGTAATGTGCTAGGACAGGAGCAAGGAGGAAAGCTAGAGATCGTGTTGTAAGTACTTCTTGCTCTCTGTAAATATGTTTGTTTTTACTAATAGCTTGTTTTTGAGTTTGAGAAATTAGGTCTCTTTCTCACATCTTACTTAGGCCTTTTGATCTCGTTTCCGGTGTATGCTGCAATTGGAATGGGACCAACCGTTTGTACACTGTCACATGACAGGTGAGTCTACATTAGTCAAATCACTACAATAATCTCTGTTGGTTTCTCCTGTCTTAACTATAGCTGAAACCTCTTGGCTATTACAGAATACGGATGAATAATCTGCTGAACAGAGCTGCAAGATGTAGAAGGTAATATATAAGATACAACAACACCAAATCCTGCCTTATAACACTTTTCTCTGTCTTTTACAGAGAGTCATGTCTTTCAGCTCATATAAGGTGGAACAATGTTTGGCTAGAAGAATTCAGAACTTCGATTCTCCATGTCCACTGTATTTACATTTGCTTACTGTATCTCAAGGTAAGTTTGGTGTCTTTTTGAGTTTACTGAATGTGTTTTGTTTCTTATTCTTGATGTTTATATTCATATGCAGGAATCGGGATGCAGAAACCGGAGCCGATATCTAGACCCTTAGGTTTAATTTCATACTTTATATGCTTTTTATATAATTCTAATTGTTATTTTTGTGTAATGTGTCAGGACAGGAGCAAGGAGGAAAGGTGGAGATTGTGTTGTAAGTATTTCTTGCTCTGCGTAAATAGGTTTTTTTTACTAATAGCTTGTTTTTGAGTGAGAAATTAGGCCAGAAGCATCCAGAAATTAGGTCTAGACACTAAACTTTAAAACCATAGAACCTAGATCCTCAATCCTAAATCCTATAGCTTAGACCCTAAACCTTAAAGCCTAGACCTAAACCCTAGAGCTTAAACCCTAAACCTTAAAGCCTAGGACCCTAAACCTTAGAGTCTAGACCGTGGAGACCCTCGTTTTTGAGTGGAGTCAGGGCAAGCAAAAAATAGAGCAAAGGTAACATTTCAAACTGAAATATGTAA
>ASZG01036173.1:0-29598 GCA_000411095.1 Aethionema arabicum
ATACATATATATATATATATATATATATAAATATTCCAACGAAGTAGTATATAAGAGAAAAAGAAATTGAGGCTGCAACTGATGATATTTTATAGATAGGGGATGAACAAACTGAATCACGATGAAAATAAAATGATTTAAATAAAATTTAAATATTTTTGTTTGTTATGCTTTTTTTAAGGTAATTTGTTTTGATTCTAAATCAAATTTAAATACTTTGTAATTATTATTTTTTATTTTTTATTTAAATTAATATTTATTTTAATTTCAAAATAGTTATTAGTATATTTCATTTTTTTTATCAGAAAAACGTTAGATTCAAGTTATAAAAAAATTAATATTTTTGCAGTATTTAATGATAATACTTTTTTTATTTTATAATAATATATATTTATAATTAGTGTTTTTATCAATTTAATTCAAAATAGGAGTATTCATTTTTTGTTCATCCATATAGTTACCATTTACCCTAAATAATTATTCATCGATGTTCATTCATTTTATTCATTTTGTTCATCAAAATTAATTTTCCCATCCATTTCTGTTCCATTCATTTTGTTCAGTTTTTTCATTTTTGTGGTCACCGGTTGGAGCCTATATTATAAACTAGTTTATGATCCAACTAAACTTCATATATTGAAAAAAAGTTGTGTATCAACTTAACTTCATAATTCAATATATTATAAACTTTTTTATAAAATGCTAAACTTAAAATATATATATATATATGTTAGCTTTTTTTTGTGGAAAAAAATATATGTTAGTGTTTTTTTTTCAACACTATTAATCATACATTCCTTTGTTTTTTTTGTGTCCCGGATTAATTATTGTTTTATTTAATAGTGAGATGAAATAGTATTTATGTTTGAGAAATTACAATAACATTAATTAAAGTTACACATCTAGAAACTTTGTTGTTAATTTATGTTTGTGTGGTAATAAATAAATGCATAGTGTTTGGTGGACCATTGTGTGATTTGTGGACCCTTTTTGCTTTTAAACAAAATCTAGAGAGAAAATCAAATCTGTAATAAAAGTGTTGGAAGCTTGATCCAAAATATTTTAATATTCAACCGTTGTACAAAAGTAGATTTGATTTCTGATTTAATTTTAAAATCATTCAAATATTATGTGGATATGCATTGATAAATATCTATAATTATAACTATTATAGATTTGTTCTTAATCTGATAAATATCTATAATTATCTATATTGTAGAATGATTCTTTCTCGATTTTCAAAATTGTATATTACCAGAATTATCGTATATTATTTTTTTATTTTTTTCCAAATCTTATATTTATTATTATGTGAAAAGAGACATTTTTTTTTAACTTGTGACATTTTTTTAACTGTTATCGTTTTCAATTTAGTTTATTTTTTGTAATATTTGTATATTTAGTCGTTGCGTGATTTGTGAAAATTGCTTTGACAAAATCTAGAGATACTTCTTTTTAATAATATATAATTAAAATCATGTAAATATTTTGCTTTATATCTAAGAATAAAAATTCCAATTTGGCGGGCTTCTAAGAACACATTGAATAAACGAGATGATTATTTACTTTAATTTTGTAAAACAAAAAGTTTAAAGCGACAAAGAAAATAAAAACAAAATAATGGATATGAAAAAAGGATATATATTTATAGTTTCCACATGTTTTTTAATTGCATGAATTAAAAAAAAATGACATTAAATATGATTCACATTTTTTTATAATAATTTTCAGGACAGAGGAAAAAAAATAATTCAGAATTAATTATTTTATTTTAAATTAAAAATATGCAATAAGGGCGCGAAAAAAAGAAGCAATTAGGGGCTAAAATTAGGGTTTTAGTAACAACAGTTTTAGGTTAGAAAACCCTAAATTAAGGTAAGAAGAAAGAACCAGAGTAGCGAAAACTCTCTGTATTTGCTCAAAATCCAACAAAAAAACGAGGAAAAACGGAGAATTTCAATCTGGTAAACCTCACAATGAATCAAAATTACACAAGTGTTGGATCCGTTTTTTCGTTTCATCCAGGGAAAAAAATATCTACCCTATTCCCACCCGCCGTTGGCGAGAGAGACACGGCGGAGTTGGAGAGGGTGAAGAACACGAATAAGTGAAATTGAGAGAAAAATTAGGGATCTGAAGGCAATTAATCGATGTTATTGTTGATCTTAGAGCCCAAAATTTGCAGAATTGCATATGGGAAGAGTTGTTCTTGTGATCGATTTATGAACCGTGTCAGAGATTCCCCAATTTCTGATGCCATTTCCCTCCTTGATTGCTTTGTTGTTCTTGTGGGTTTCACTCTCTGTGTTGCTAACGAACGCGAGCTCTTCTTCCTCTTCGAAATTTCTCATCAATTGTCAACATTCAAATCAACAACTTGTAAACCCTAGACGCCAATTTGATTTCCTTCAAGCTATGTCTTCCGTCAATGAACTAATAAACGACGACAAGCTCTGGGTTGATTCTTCCTTCACCGATGTAAACCCCAATCTACACGTATTTCTACAATGCCGTGAAGATCTCTCTGCTTCCGATTGTCGCCAGTGCTTCAACGAGAGCAAATGGGAGATCGAGACAAAATGTGAAGGCTCAGGTCGAATTCACAGTGATACCTGCTTCTTACGGATCGAAAACCAAGATTTCTCAGGGGAAATCGTCGATCCAAGACTAGATCGAGCCGATTGCGAGGAAAAACACTCAGGGATTGAAAAATTATGGAGAGATCTTGACGAGGCTTTTGTCAATGTAACCTTAAAAGCTGTACGTAATGGAGGATTCGGTGCAGCTATGGTGACTAATGGTGGAAAGCCTGCAATGTATGCTCTAGCTCAGTGTTGGCATACACTAGATGAGAATTCATGTCGAGACTGTTTGGTTAATGCTCGATCGAGCTTAAGAGCTTGTGGTGGCTATGAAGCTAGAGCTTTCTTTACAGGATGTTACTTGAAGTATTCTACACATAAGTTCTTTGATGATGCTGCTGAACATAAACCCGATCATGGTAAAATTTCAAGATCAAAAATGTTTTCAAGAGTTTGTTCTTGACAGCTTCAGAGATCTAACTTTGTGTTCTTTCTTCTACAGATCATAAGAAATTGGTAAAGCTGTCAAGTTTTGTTGTAAGTAAAAATGAAGTTATGGAATTAGCATTTGCTGTGATTTCATTCTCCATGCTTACTTCTCTTGGTGCTTTTATCGGTTACAGACGATTTTCAATGATAAGAAAAGGTAAAACATCTTAAAACTCAAAGCTATGTGTTTCCATGGAACTGTGATTGATTCTTTCTCTGTTCTTGGTCTTGTTTTCATTAGCTGAAACTTCATCTTGTTCAAATTTCAAATACGAAATGCTTGAGAAAGCAACCGAGTCTTTCCATGACACAATGAAGCTAGGCCAAGGAGGAGCTGGTGCTGTATACAAAGGAAATCTACCAGATGGCAGAACTGTTGCAGTCAAAAAGCTATTCTTCAACACACGTGAATGGGCTGATCAGTTCTTCAACGAAGTAAACCTGATCAGTGGAGTTCAACACAAGAACCTCGTGAGACTACTTGGCTGCAGCATTGAAGGTCCTAAAAGTCTTTTAGTCTACGAATATGTACATAACAGAAGTCTTGATCAAATCCTTTTTAGTAAGTGCAAAAACCGATCATCAAATTCAGTTCTGTTTAAGAGTTACATGAGTTTGATGTTTAAGTTAATGTTGTTGCAGTGAAGAACACAGTCCATATATTGAGCTGGAAGCAACGGTTTAACATCATTTTAGGAATATCAGAAGGTTTAGATTATCTTCATAATGGATCTGAAGTTAAAATCATTCATAGAGACATTAAAACCAGCAATATTCTTCTTGATCAAGATCTAAATCCCAAAATTGCTGATTTTGGACTCGCCAGATCCATAGGACTTGATAAGACACATACCAATACAGGCATTGCTGGAACACTGTAAGTCTATATCTCTACAGATTCTTCTTCTCCTCCATTGTTAAAAAACTAGACTTTAAGATTTGGGATTTGATGCAGAGGATACTTAGCTCCAGAATATCTAATCAAAGGTCAGCTAACAGAGAAAGCTGATGTTTACGCATTTGGAGTTCTTATCATTGAGATAACAACTGGGAAGAAAAACAACGCATTTACACAAGGAACTAGCTCAGTTTTGTACTCTGTAAGTAAGCTAGATCTCTCCTAGAACACAGATATAATAAGATCATACTTTGGTCATGTAGTTTGAACTGTGTAATGATGGGTTCTTGATATAGGTATGGGAGCATTTCAAGAAGAAGACTTTGAATAAGTCAATTGATCCTCGATTAAAAGGGAAATGTGTAGAGGAAGAGGCTTTGAAGGTTCTTGAAATTGGGTTATTGTGTGTTCAAGCTTCAGTAGATTTGAGACCATCAATGGCGGAGATAGTGATGATGTTAAAGAAGAAAGATTGTAAATTTGTTTCTCCAAAAGAGCCTCCTTTTTTGAGTGCAAGTGTTTTAATGGCAGATGCTGATAATATTGTTTGATATTGTAAAGGATTTCTTAAAAGAAGATTAATTAGAACTTTCTAGAAACATTAAGAATAATTAAAAAGTATTTTATTGAAACTGTATATTAAAGAACTAATTATTAATTTATTAAAATTTTTATTCTATATATTTATAATTTATACATTTTCCCATAATAATTAGTCATTTCCCCTTGACCAAAAAAAAAGTAGTCATTTCCCTATAATAATTAGTCAATTAAAAAAAAACCCAATAAATTGTTGAATTGATTAATAAAAATTATTTGATTTTTTAGAGTTTTCACATAAATCAATAAAATTTCATTTAATTAATTTTTTCAACAACTTCTTATAAACATTTAAATGCCAACCAATAAATTAACCATTTAAATTAACTTTTTTGAAACTCACAAAAACCATTATTTAAATTATTTAATTTATAAAAAAAACATAGAAAATCAAATAAATTGAAACAAAAAATTTTTCTAAAATATCATTTATTTTTTACACAAAGAAAGTATATATTATTTTTAATTAAACAAAAATGTAGAAAATCAATGGGACAAAAAATTATCCTAAAAAATTAATTATTTTGAAACAGAGGATATAATTCGTTTTAAAGATTTTTATGTAAATTTTAGGTATACTTTATAAGATTATTAACTATGATTATATCTTATAATTATAATAAATAATCTTATAATTGTGATTGGTGGAATATAAATATAAATGTGTTTTCTTTACAAATGAATATAAATGTAATATAATTATATTTTTTTTAAATGTAATTTTTTTTAAGAAGGGAAAACAAAGGGTCCCTATAAAAAAAGTAATTAGCTATTGAAAAAAAAAAGGAAAGAAGTAATTACAGCTGTGGCAATATTCACAAAACCGCCCTTTCTTCTCCCTCATTTTCTTCGACGCCACAAAATCTCTCTCCTTCGTCAAGCTCACGGCCGATATATGTCTCCGCCGCTAATTTCAACTTAGCTGCCGTCGTTGTGCTCGATTCCTTTACCTCATACATTCTTTCTCTCTCTACTTTGGTTAACTTCCTTTTCTTTGTCGGTCTTGTGGCTCGTTTTTTATCGGAACATTGCTCCGGATCTTACCGGAGATCTCATTTCTTGGAGGTAAGGCTTTATGGCTGTAGTATTGTAAAATCGATGGTAAAATTTAGCTAGAGTGGTTGGTTGAGGTGACTCCGGGGTGGAAGTGGGGATATCAAGAGACGCCCTAGAGTACCGCCGGTAACCACCATTATTTGACTATCTTCTTTTTATCTCTAGATAACGTGGATATTGTGGATACAGTGGAAATCATCTCTCGATTTTGATGAGAGTTAATTTAAGGTAAAATGAAATTATTCGTAGTGAGCTGTTCGTAATAACCTAGGAATTTTTTAGCTCACTGAGATTGTCATGGTTTTGTCTTGAACTCTCAAAACTTCCATATATTGTTCGCAACTTCTGATTTGTTGAGGAAATTTTGTAGGGCACATAGATAGATGTAAGGAAATGTAGACTTGAGAAGATCATGATTTGTGTTTGTGATATCTCTGAAATTCTTTTGTTGTTCTATACTTTCCAGATAAACAAGATGAGCTACGACAGAAGTATAAACGTTTTAGCTGATATTAAACCCGAGACCGGCACACTTCAGATAGACTCACACCCACCTATAACCCATGGTTCCAAAGGTCATCCACGACCTCAATATTCAGAAGAAAATAGAGGGTCCATGGGTCTAAGCGGTGGGCACAGTAGTACTAGTGTAGTTGATCAGGTTCGGTCGCCAGTAGATGATGCCGGGGTCACTTCTTCATCCACTATATGCCCAGCCCCTGTTTGTAGGCAATTCTGGAAAGCTGGGAGTTACAATGATGGATTGAGTTCAAAGTCCCAGAACCAAAGTATGCAATATTGCAATTTTGAGTAGTACATGCTAATGCATTTGTCTATGGTTGCCCTTGTTTGATTTCCGAGTTTTTATATGTATGTGGAAGCGATTTTGATTATGGTTCTTCACGCATGTTTCACAGATGGGAAAAATTATCTTCACGTGCATCCTATGTTTCTTCACTCCAATGCTACCTCACATAAATGGGCTTTTGGTGGTATGCCTAAATTATTATATTTCCTTATTTATTTTTGTCTTCAAGGGTTTTGTCAAAACTTAGTTGATTCTCTCTACATGCAGCTGTTGCGGAACTGCTTGACAATGCTGTTGATGAGGTTGTTCTTGAAACCCTTTCATTTGATGTTTTCAATGTTTAAATCTGACTACGGGCTAGTTTGTTACTGCAATGATTTGAATGAGGTTCTTTTGAACATTTGTTTCCCAATCCCTGAAACTGCCATTTTTTTCATCTTAAAATACTTGAGACACTTGGGTGAGAATATACTTGATAAAGAACTTGCCCCTTTGGTACTAAAGTGCGTGACCTTCTGACTCCAGTTTTGTGGTTTGTTTTATTAAGGTGGACGCACGCCCTTAAGTATTAGTAGATCATCTTGAAATTTCGAAACGGAAATTTTATTAATATGTTTTGTGCCCTGTATCTTCATTACCCTATAGATCCAAAATGGGGCCACTTTTGTCAATGTAGATAAAACCACAAACCCAAGGGATGGTACACCAGCGTTGCTAATCCAAGGTATTTTGTACTAGCATTCTAGCCTTTTCATGGACGGGCGGATGCAAAAGAAAGACTTACAAAGCACCTTTGCACAAAATTTTCAGATGATGGTGGTGGGATGGATCCTCAGGCAATGCGCAATTGTATGGGTTTTGGATTCTCAGATAAGAAATCAAATTCAGCCATTGGAAGATGTATAAATCTTTCTCTTTATTCTTTTCCCTCGTATATTTAATCATGAATTATGTTTTGACAACACTTTAGTTATGAATCTGTAACTCGTCCTTCGATATGATTCTGTGACTCATGCTTTGTTATGATTCTTTAGATGGAAACGGCTTCAAGACCAGCACAATGAGACTTGGGGCAGATGTTATTGTTTTCAGCCGTCATATGAAGAACCAGTTAGTGGTCACTTTTGGTTATCAAATGCATTGATGTTCTAATATTTATTCTATCAATTCTAGAATTTTTTTTTGCTAAACTAGAGAGGGTGCTAATTGTTTTATTTTCTATCTGACTAGGACATGGACACAAAGTGTCGGGTTCCTTTCTTACACATACCTGACACGTACTGGCCATGATAGAATAGTTGTTCCCATTGTGAGTCTCCGTCTCTTGCACATCCATATGCACCTTTTTTTCTATGATGTAACACTACTGCCTTATGCAAATTCAGCTGGATTACGAGTTTAAGGCGTCAGCCAACAAATTTGAAACCTTGCAAGACCCAGAACAATTTAGATCCAGTCTCTCCATTCTACTAGAATGGTCCCCATTTTCAACAGAGGCGGAACTTTTGCAGCAGGCAAGGGAAATTTGTTTTAATTCTCCATGCAATCCAGGTTGCTTAATCTGAATATTTATTGTTTACTTGGTTTAAAATTTGGGGTTTCATGTGGATAAAGATTAAAGGTAGTGGGATAGTGGGATTTTCTTATATACTTTTATTTTCTTATATGGTTTCAAGCTCCCCTCTTCTGTGACATTTTACTTTTATTGGCTTGTGGCAGTTTAACAACGTTGGAGCACATGGGACGAAGGTTATCATCTATAATATGTGGCTCAACAATGATGCTAAGTTAGAATTAGACTTTAACTCGGTTCCTGAGGTTAATTTCGTTATCTTTCATGTTTTTTTGTTATCTTCTTTCCAGTTTCAAGCAGTATCATTTATTTGTGTATGGTTCCTTGTTGACAGGATATTCTCATTGAAGGAAACATAACAAAAACTATGTCTAAGATTATGAATGATCATATAGCAAGCCGGTTTTCTTACTCTCTTCGTGTAAGCTTCTTTTTATTTTGGAGAAGATATCTAGGGGAAATGTCTATGCTTATGCTAATGCGCTGGTAGCATTTGATTATACATGACAATATCGAAGCATTAATGTATGCGTGGTGTGCATTTACTCGTATACTTGTGGTTGTGGGATATACGTAATCCACATAAGCATAGATATAGGGCTACAGACAGTTGTATGTCATATAATTCTTGTGCAACTGTCTATATTCAAGTGCCAGAAAGGCATATATGCATTTAATGACATGTAACTGAAATGCGATCTTTTTTGTGCTGATACCTTGTGCAGGTTTACCTATCCATATTATACTTGCGGATTCCTGAGACTTTCAATATAGTGTTGTGTGGTAAGGTTGTCGAGCATCATAACATTGCTGATGATCTAAAGCATCCACAGTATATCTTGTATAAGCCTCACGCTGCTGGAAATGCAGAGGTGCGTAAATTTATCTAGAAGGCTTTTGTTTTTCTTCGTTACGGACAACCTAGTTGTTTTTTTTCCTTATTATGATTATAATCTTGGCGTTCATTTAGCAGGCTGCTGTTGTAACGACAATTGGATTTCTAAAAGAAGCTCCCAAAGTAAATCTTCATGGCTTCTGCGTGTATCACAGAAATCGTCTGATAATGGTGAGATTTGTAATAAATATGGTAATTCATATTCAGTAGAGAAAGGACTCTCATATACCGGTATAATATAGTTCACAGTTTCTCGCTTTGAGATATTGGCCTTATATATCTCAAGGAAAGAGTGCCAAAAAGTTGCTGGACTTGTCCACACCGATACTCGCATGCGAATATAAATTGTCTTTTATCTACTAAACATATTTCACGAAGAATTTTTTTCCACAGAAAAATCGTTTTGCCCAGTTACAGACTACAGGACTGAGTATCTTGTCAATTTCTATCCCAAATTCTATTATATGATGCTGTGACCTAATCTGATTTTTTGGCCTCTTCAGCCATTTTGGCAGGTCTTGAGCGGCTCATACAGTAGAGGTAGAGGAGTTGTTGGTAAGAAACTACAAAACAAAAAGATTTACCATTGATTTGGCTGTTTAGCACAGCTCTTCCAATGTGTTAATTTAAAGTGAGTAACATTTTTTAGTTGTTTACAGGTGTCCTAGAAGCTAATTTTGTTGAGCCCACCCATAACAAGCAGGATTTTGAGAAAACGCTCCTTCTTCAGAAGCTTGAAAGCCGTTTAAAGGATATGACATTAGAGTATTGGTAAATTCCGACGCCGTAACTTTTTTGTAGCTGTTATGTTGCTACTTCTTTTGTTGACTAAGTAAATATTCCAGAGTTTTCCTAGTATGTAGGAGAAGGCCATATACGATATCTTGTTGTCTTGCCGACCATGGAAATTCAGGCCTCCATTTTGCCTCTAAAAGTTTCTTCATTATCTCTGCTTGGCTTGTTTGACTTTTCAGTTCCTAACTAAGTTATTGGAAATCTTTAATAGGGACGTCCATTGTGTGTTGATTGGATATCAAGCATCTAGGAAGATAGCTCGAAATGTTGTACCTAACGGTAGCACAAATGACAACAATATCCCAAAGACTTCCGCTAGTGTTATTGGGAGACCAGCAATTAGTCCTCCTCCTGGTTTCCAAGCAATCAGTGCTCCTCCTGGCTTCCAAGCAAGAAGTGCTCCTCCTGGATTCCAAGCAATAAGTGCTCCTCCTGGCTTCCAAACATCTATTCCTAGAGTTGTAGCTGAGCCAGGTAATATGCTTCTAAAAGTTGAACCGTGATGAAAGTGGAATCATAGTTAGTCTTTGACTAGACTAAAACTAGATTTCTATGTATTAAACTGCCCATCTAAGTCCCGTAATCCGTGGACTGGTCCTGGATTATGTTCAGTTTAACAACATAAAAAATGATAGTACTGCAAAGGCATATATATATAGCCATTGTAGCTGGTCCATCTCATGCAATAACTAAACGGATTACTAGTCTTCTGCTATTATTGTGATGTGGATTTTGAACGTTGTTTTTTTTACTGTTTTTTTACTCTATCTGATGCTCATACCTGATGTTTGCATTATTGTTACAGTGATTTTGGAGAAGAGGAAAGAGCATCCTGATGTTGCTTCAAGTCCAGGGTCTAAAAGAAAAGTGGGAAATGATGTATTTACTATCCCGAGGCAGAGTCCTGCGGAACAGGTACCTCAATATATGTTTCTTCTCTGTGATTTCCTTTTGAACATGTTAAACTATGTCCAGTGCCTAGAGACTAAATACAAAACTATGGTTTTTTGGCTAACTAAAGTTTCATCTCATCACTAAACTTGGTCCCCATTATATGTATGATACCTTTCACAGCACTGCTTTGGTAAATGACTTATAAGTGACACACAACAACATACACATTTTCTGTGATGATTTTATACTTATGTGTAACTATAGAAAACAGGATATTAGTGAATATATAGAAGAATATAGTGACTTTTAGTTTGTGACTCTCTCGAAATCACTGATTTTATTGGCTTTGTACATGTATTTTAGTTTATACATGGATCTACAAATCCGTCAAAAGATTCTACTGAAGTTGTCAAGCTGATGGAAGACAACAAGAAGCTCCGTGCAAAGTAAGTGAATCTATATAACACATAAATTGTCAATTTTGTGCTTATCTCCATAATTTCTGCTTCACATTTATTACATTTCTATAACTCAGGTGCTTGGATCACAAGTTGCGAAATCAAACTCTTGAAATCAAGGTACTTTCTCCTTAGATTCTCATATCAAATTCTTATCTCAATACCAAAACTGCATTGTCAACATATCTTCTTCCATGGAGAGCTAGCTTAGCTATCTCAGTATCAATCACAAAACTTCCTTGTCTCGATCTTGACTTTATCATATGATACATTGTTTTGGGTTTTGTCTACACAGGCTTTTGCTCTAAGAACTGAGATCGGTAACGTGAATAGTGAGTATGATCGGTTAATGGCAGAGGTACAAGCTTTGGGTATAGTGAAACCAGAGCTGAGCAGAAAATTGTAAATACTTAGAAATTTTCTCTCTACTTTAAAATCCTCTTTTGCATAGCCCTCTTTTGTTTATTCTATGTTAAAACCCATCTCTCCACTTTATGTCTATACTACGTTTTGTGGGCCTTAAAGTAAGAGAAAGATAACAAGATTTAGTAAAAGTTATGGGCTAAATTTAAAACATTTTAATGTAAACATATCTCGCATTTAATTTGGGAAATTATTTCTAAGCGTTACCAATAACATTAATCATCGTTTATCACTAATATATAAATACACATAATTATTTTTGTTATTCGATTAGAATCAAATCATTAATTAATCATAACTCCGCATATTTATTCTCATAATAACCCTTTAATTTTTTAATTTGTCATTTAGATGATATTACTAAAAATGGTAATAATGTGACACGTCACCAAAAGCGCACAAATAGTTTATGAACCAACGGTTAGTCACGTGAGACAGCGCACAAACATCTATGAAATTTTACCGTTGAAGAACGGGAAGAATCAGATGCGTTTTACCACATTTTAATATGGTGTGGGTCCATCCTATATTCTTGCCACGTGTCTGTGAGGGATTCGAGGACACGGATATGGGAAATACTTTGGTACCATGAATCGGTATGTATCTGATTTTGTTCACCATGTCGGCATCTTAAATGAGTATTAGCCGTTGGATCTTTGATCTTTTAAACTTATAAAAGGAAAGTTAAAAACTTTATAATTAAATTTTTCTTAAATTAAATTAATTAGTGAGAAAATAATGCGCTGGAAAAAGACTCGACTCTGAAGAACCGAATCGATCAACGGATTTTTCTCCTCTGATAATTTTCTCGAGAAAATTGAGGAAAGAGAAAAAGAGACGAAACGAGACGAGAAGAAAAAGAGAGGGGGCAGAGAAAATCAACCTTGAGTGAAATTTCTTCGCCGTCTTTTGTTTTTGAGCTGTGATGGCGGAGGATTTCTCTAAGGCGGTGGACGATGGCCTGAAACTAGCTAAAAGGATTTATTTCGGTAAGGATCGAGCTGTCGCTGCGCCAAGAACACCGGCGCCGATGGAGAGATCGTCTGTGCAGGCTTGTCTTCCCACGGCGCCGATGGTTTACGCCGTTATACATGAGCCGGGTATTGTTGATAATCCGGACCTTCCTAGCTACCAGCCTCATGTTCACGGGAGATGCGACCCACCAGCTCTGATTCCATTACAGATGAACGCGATTGCGCTTGATGTGGATTGTTATCTCGATACGGCTTTGGTTACGGTCACTGGTTCATGGCGGGTTCATTGTGTAATGGGGAGTCGGAGATGTGATTGTCGAATCGCTATTCCTATGGGAGAACAGGTTCGGAAAACACACATTTTCTCTGAAATTTGGCTAATTTCTCGGGTTCATTGACGATTCATGAGCTCAATTTTAGGATTTCATCTTATTGAGAATTTGCCAATCTCTGATTCTATCGTTCTCTAGCTTATGCAGGATAATTTCTTCTGAAAATCTCGTGGATTATCTTACAATTCAGTGATCTGTGCACTTTTGATTGTTTAATAACCTCGGATATCTGTTCTTCTAGCTTTGTTTTCACTGAAATTCTCATCATTGATCTTTTTTCTGTGATGGATCTCAAACTAATACTACATGGCTAACAGGGTTCAATTCTAGGTGTTGAAGTTGAGGTTCCAAGAAAATCTTACACAACTCAGTTAATCAAAGCCGAAGATGCTAACGAATTGGAGAAAACAGCACTACCTGAAAATGGAGGCTTTTTGACACCAAACATATTCACCCTAACAGTACCACAGGTAATGGAAAAGTTTCCATTAGAATGTTCTTCTTATGTTTTGTTTTTATCTTTTTCTGATAATATAGTTTTTGTTTTCAGGTTGATGGGGGAACTAACATCTCTATCAAGATGTCTTGGTCTCAGAAGTTGACGTATAGCCAAGGACAGTTTTTTATCGATGTTCCCTTCAACTTTCCTGAGTATGTTACTCCTGCTGTAAAGAAAATCTCAAAGAGGGAAAAAATATACTTGAGTGTTAATGCTGGTACTGGAACAGAAGTTCTTTGCAAAGGATGCAGTCATCAACTAAAGGTGTGCTTCATAGATTTTCTGAAAATCTCCATTATAGGTTTTTTCTTTCCTGTAAGTTTCTAATTCCTTCATATATTGCAGGAAAAACTGCGGAATGCTGGAAACTTGAGGTTTTCATATGAAGCAGATGTTTTGAGGTGGTCAAGCACAGACTTTAGCTTTTCTTATTCGGTATGAATTCTCACTGGTGCTTCGAATTTAGTTTTGTTTCTGAAGTATTTTGCTTTGAATTTAGTCATAAAGAGTGCTCCTTCTTTTTCGAAAAATCTCAGGTGTCTTCAAGTAATATAACTGGTGGGCTTTTCCTTCAACCTGCGCCTGTTTACGATGTTGATCAGAGAGATATATTCTCTATCTATCTTTTTCCAGGAAATCAGCAAAGAGCTAAGGTTTGTGTTTTAAGCTCTTTTTCCCTAACTCATTGAATCTTCTAAAATGTCCATTGCATTTGAATTACAAATCTTAAGTTTTGTTTTGTTTACTTCAGGCATTTAAGCGCGAGGTTGTATTTGTTGTTGATTTAAGTAAAAGCATGACTGGAAAGCCTCTTGAGGATGTAAACAATGCAATATCCACAGCTCTATCTAAGCTTAGTCCTGGGGATTCCTTCAATATTATCACTTTCAGTGATGATACTACTCTGTTTTCAACATCAATGGAGTTGATTACTTCAGATTCTGTTGAGAGATGCATTGATTGGATGAACAAGAACTTTGTCCCCGCAGATGGCACAAATATGCTTCCTCCGCTAGAAAAGGTTTTTTTTTTTCAATTCACTTGTAGTTAACTTTGTGGAAATCTTTGACATTAACTTGCCAAATTCGCTCAATTCTTTCAGGCTGTAGAAATGCTTTCCAATACTAGTGGCTCTATTCCTATGATCTTCTTTCTAACAGATGGATCTGTTGAAGATGAGAGACACATTTATGATGCAATGAAGAAACGTCTCGCTAGTGCTGGAACAGTATGTCCACGTATACACACTTTTGGGCTAGGTAAACTTTTCTCAGATCAGATTTTTCTTATGTATTTTCATAACTCAAGATAATAGAGTGTAATTGGGATGCCTCTTTGCTATATTTCAGGTGTATTCTGTAATCACTACTTCCTACAAATGCTTGCAAATCTATCGAGAGGACAACACGAAGCAGCTTATAACATAGGTGAATTTTAACTTCGTATGGTGAATTATATAGGAAAAAGTTATCAACGTCAGCACAACTTTATCTGTCATATAACTACTTAAAAACGTTTCTCCTTTGGCGAGCAGATAACATCGAAGAACGAATGGACAAACTTTTCACCAAGGCTTTATCCACCGTTCTTGTGAATATATCAATCGAGTCCCTGCAGGATCTAGATGAAGTTGAGGTGTGTCTTTTGCTTCCACCTTTCTATTTCCTGAGCTAAGGATTGTCTTTGAAGTTGTTGCGTGATAGTGATTGTATTACTCTGTGACTATAATAGGTTTACCCTTCAAGTATTCCAGACTTGTCGTCTGCAAGTCCGTTGATGATATATGGAAGATACCGAGGAAAGTTCCCTGAGAACGTGAAAGCCAAAGGTCTGCTTGGAGATTTGAGCAACTTTACTGTAGACTTAACTATACAAAATGCAAAAGACATTCCTCTTGATAAAGTAAGATCATCTTCTTCTCATAATCATTCCCAAATAGATATCTTTATGTAAAATGGCAGTCCCTGAATATGTTCTGTTGCATTTATAGGTATTTGCGAAGAATGTGATTGACTTGCTTACTGCTGAGGCATGGCTCTCCGAAGACGATCAACTAAAAGAAAAGGTTTGTAAATGAATCACTTCCCTGATTCTCCTCTTCTTAATATGGCTTCTTCCTGAGTTTTTCTTCATATTGTTTAATTTGTTTCTTCTCAGATTGCTAAACTAAGCATTCAAACTGGTGTACCATCCGAATATACTCGAATGATCCAACTGGAGAACACAGAAGCACCGAAACCCAAAGAGAATGGCAGAAAGAAACAGGTATTCATTGATTTCCACAAGTTAAAAAAGACCAGTCAGATACTCTTATGAAATCTATTTTTTTCTGATTTTGAGATTCCTTTTGAATCTAAGTTTATCACTTATACATAATCCACCAAAATTTCAATAGGTACCACCAAGTAACGGCGAAAACCAGAAGATGGTATCAAGAACGATCCCAATACAAAGCCTTGGGATAGGCTTTGGGGATAAAACAGCCACCAAGGAGAACATCCCACCAGGATTCGGCGAATCAAAACCACCTGATGCTGTCGAGAAGTTTGCAAGAGCTGCTTCAGGCTGTTGTGTCTCGTTGTGCAACAAATGCTGCTGCATGTGTTGTGTCCAATGCTGCACAAAACTCAACGATCAATGTGTCCTTGTGTTCACACAATTCTTCACAGCACTTGCCTGCATCGGTTGCTTTGAGTGCTGCTCAGAAGTCTGCTGTGCTGGAGACGATGGATAGATGATTAAAAGATAACCGCTAAATCAGTCCAAATTTGAGTGTAAGCTAAAAAAAGCTTCAAAGTAAGTTTTTGTACATTTACATACACTACACTTAAATTTCTGTACTGCCTGCTCCAATATTAAAAGATGCGTTTTGTATAGGTCTTCAGGGAAAGTATAAAGACCAAAATTGTCTTCATGTATTTCCATTTTTTAATGATATAGGAAACCTATTTTTCACTTTTTTCATCTCTTAAATCTAACATTCTTTTGTATTATATATATTATATGTAAAGTTATTTGCTAACCGACATTGAACAGAGGCCAGAAAGATGGGATCAAGTGTTACAGAAATGGTGACTTGAAGTCATAAGAACTGATTCCAAGGTTATAGGAACTTGAACCCTATTTTTGATTTGCTGGCTTTTGCTGACTTCTGGGATTTGTGTTTACTGTGTCTTTAAAACATGGGACCACTCTCATCTCTCTCTCTCTCTCTCTCCTTCTCTCTTATCTCACTTCCTAAACCTATTCAAGGAGATAAATTTCCATTGATAGAAAAGGAAAAATTCTTGGATACACACATATTTATGTGTGCTTATATGTCTGTGAGACATGAAGGTTTGTCTCTTTTTCTAGGTCTGATTAACTTCAAATCTTGAATATATCTCTTAGATTATGCAACAATCTTTGATTCTTTGTTCTGCAGATCTTTAGCTGGGTTCAAAGAAAGCTTAGTGGCAACAAAAAGCATGAGGCAACTTCAGATTCTTCTTGTAAGTATATATAAAAGCAATATGGCATTTAAAGATCATGAACATATATGATGATCATATTGTGTTTGTATAGCTCAAGAATCATCAGGACCTCCTTTGAGTAAAGAACTCCAAGATGAAGAAGCCTTCTTAGCCATTGGAACTCTTGGAAACAATATCTGCTCCAATGAAGAAGAAGATTCAAACAAAGATGTTAACACAGAGATTACTACTACTTCAGACTCCATTAATGGTGCAATCCATGGCAAGAAGAAATCACTCTCTTTTCTTCTAAAGAAGATGTTTGTCTGCAAAAGTGGCTTCAAAACTCCACCTCCTATTCTTGATTTCTCTAGAGGAGATCCAATGCCCAATACAACAATGGAAAAGGTATACATATACATATATGATGATCAACATGATGTGTAACATAAAGATCTTTCTTTATAATATTGTTTTTGTGTGTGTTGTGTTGCAGATACTTAGAACAATACTCAACAAGAAGATACATCCTCAACGTACAAATGCAATTCCAAAGAAGTATTTGGAGAATAATCATAAGATTATAGATGAAGCTCGTTCAAGTGTTGATGCCACCAAATGGGTTAAGACTGATTCTGAATGTGAGGTTTTCTAAATTAATATATTTTATAAAATATTTTTTTTTCTGTTTTTAAAATAAGTTTTTAGATTTAAGTACATTATATATATGTGAAGTAATTAATTTAACGCAATGTGTGTATATATGGTTGGTTTATTGCAGTAATTAGTTAGGTGAAAAGCATTATAATAAACCTCATGATATGGACAGATTAAAAATGTAAGAATGTAAAAATAATCTAAAAATAAAATAAATAGAAAAAAAATTAGTAAAAAATAAATAAGAGTAAGGTTAATTCGATTTCTTTGGTGTGATTTCAGATATTGTCTTGGAGATCTAGATTATCAACCAAAATAAGCTAAAATGGTAATATAAAAATGTATATAAATCAAAGTTTTTCTTTTTAAAATAATTGATTTTTGATTATTATAACAGCAGACATGATTAGTAATTTTAGTTAAAATTCATCAAAATCTCTATTAATTTTTCAGGTATTATAAAATGAGTGAGTATGATTCAAGATACAAAGAAAAACACGGATGAGCAGCCACAATATGATATAAATACATGTATATTTATTAGTATAATTTCAAATTTTCGTTTTTTGTTTTTTCATTATATATATTTTTCCAGATTTAACTGTAATAAAGAAATCTGTTTGTATAACTACAAATAGTCATCTTGTATAATGTTTTTTTATAGTGACAATTTTAGTTACTATCATATAAATAAATAAATTTAAGAATTACTTGAGATTTGGAGTGTTATATATACTTATACAAGTTTTTTTTAATCTATACTTATACAAGTTTGTTTAGTGATTTATTTCTAAATTGGAAAGAAATAGAGTAACTCTATATGTAATTTTACTTTTGTTCTTTTTCTCCACGTTTTTTATATTTTATTTGCTTGAAAAATTTATTGTTGATAGTTGGAATCAGGTATCAACGGTAAAAAATGTGTTGTTTTCTTTTTTATGTAAATTATTTTGATTTAATTAAAAATAAACATAATACGCTCCTATTAAAAACCTCATATCCCTATAAATACATTTTACAATTTTATTCTACACTCCATCTTCCATTCATTTTATTTAGTTTTCCTCTTCTTTAGAATCTTAGATCGATCCTTATTTTCAGCTCAAGTGCCATCATTTTCCATGAGTTTATGTTATACGAAGAAAATTTATTTGTATTTAAATATATATTTGTCTTCTCTTTTAAATATTTTAGTTTTTATTTTATGAAGTCTTTTATTTTATATCTAATTAATTGTTGACATGTGCATTGTACGTACATTTTAACGATAATAGAACTATTTAATATCATTTTAATAAAAAAATTGTATTGTAATAATATTAGTTCAAATTAATATTTTAAAATTAATTATAAATAAGTATTAAACACATAAATAAATTAAGATAAAATAATTTTAATTTGATTATTTTAAATTAAATTATTAATTTATTCATTTATTATTAATTTATTAAGTTATTTTTTAATGCTAAAGGAAGCTGCAAACCTCAGATAGTGTCCATTAGTGAATTAAAGATTAAATTAATCATTTTTGTCAAATTAAAGATTAAATTAAATAGTTTTTTTTGTTGAAATATAAATTTATTATTTGACAAAAGTAGATTTTTTAATTGTTTTCCCTAAAATAATTAATTTTTGATTACTATAGTAGCCGACATGATTAGTAATTTTACTTAAAAATTAATTAAAATCTCTATTAATTTCTTCAGGTATTATAAAATGATTGGGGTGATTCAGGATGGAAGAATAATACTGCTCACGAATAATATAATATAAACACATGTATATATAATTATATAATTTCCAATTTTCGTTTTTGTTTTTTCATGATATATATATTTGTCCAGATTTAATTGTAATAAAGAAATTTGTTGTTGACAAAAAAAAAATCTTTTTGTATAACAACAAATAGTCATCTTGTATAATTCTTTTTTCATAGTGACAATTTTAGTTACCATCATATAAATAAATAAAATTTAAGAAAATATTTCGATAAAAAAAAAGTTCGTTTGAATTGGGAAGACATAAAACAATAGGGTTAATTTTTAAAACTATAAAGTTTTGGGGCTTATATGTAAATATTACCTAAAAAACAACGTTGGGCAAAATTGACACCAATTTTATATCAGAAAGTCAAACAAAAAGAGAAGAATCCATAGATCTGAGAAACTGAGTTTAAAAAAAAAAAAAAAATTTCAGAAACTCTCAAGCTTTAAAATTAGGGTTTATTCCACCCCAATTTCGTTGTGATCTACTTATTGAGGCGAAAAAAGAGGAAGTTCAGAAACTGTGAAACTTAAAAGGAAAGAAAAAAAGCAAATGCCATTGGAGAGTGAGTTGCAGAGTTCCAATGTCTTGGGCTGCTCCTGATGATATCTTCTTCTCCACTTCTCTCGCTGCCTACTTAGACAGTAACTCTCTATCTCTCTCTTCCTTTGCCTGAATTGATTTTGCTCCTCTTCTCAGTTTCCGTCTAAATTAACTTTTGCCACAGAGAAACTTCTTGTGTTGCTTCGTGATGGTCGGAAATTGATGGGTTTACACTTCGATCTTTTGATCAATTTGGTACTTTTCATCATCGATTCACTTGCCTTGTTTCTCTTTCGCTTTGTTTAAACCTAAAGTCATAACATTTTTCTTTGTTTCTTGATAGCTAATGCTGTTTTAGAAGAAGCTTATGAACGAGTCATTGTTGGTGAGCTCTATTGTGATATTCCCTTAGGTTTATACATTATCCGTGGAGAAAATGTGGTCTTGATTGGTGAATTGGTAACTTCACAAGCTCTATACTCTTCATTATGATTTCTCTTGTGTCTGAAATGTCCTGTTTAAAGATTGCAAACATTGAAAAACTGGGGTTTTTATGATCTTAGGATGTAGATAAAGAAGAGCTTCCTGCACAAATGATTGAAGTTTCAGAAGCAGAGATCAAAAGGGTTAGTTCATTATCATCTCTTCTAAGTTTCTTTACTTGCTTCTATTTGATTTTGAGAGATTCCTGCATATTTGGATCGAGTTTTGATAGTGTATTCATACCCTATTTGTTTGCTTTTTGTTTTGTGGATTCCTCTGACTCAAATTGCACACTTTTCTGGGTTCATCAGGCTCAGAAAGCAGAGAAAGAAGCAATGCTTTTGAAGGGTACCATGAGAAAAAGAATGGAGTTTCTTGATCTTGATTAGGGCACTATTTACAACTCTTTGTTGCAACCATTGTAGAAGCTAGAAACCTGAAGATGGAGAGTACAGAAGAACCCTGAAATCAAATTCCAATCTTAATGTATGTGTTAATGGAATTGGTGAATCCTTAGAACATAAAAGCTTCTAATAATCATATGCTCTGTTCTTAAAATGAAATTGCTTCAAAGCTTAACATTGTCTGTACTTGAAATGATCTGACCAGTCAACAAATTCATAAATCCAAAAGTACAAATACATTACAAGGTATCTTTATTCTTGTAGCATACATTATTTGCAGCCATTAAAGAGAACTGTCCAGATCTCATTTCACTCTGGGTAAGAGAGCATTGTGATAAGTGACTTGTGTTGTGGAAACTGCGATAAGAGATCTGAGCGTTTCGCAAGCTCAAAGTCTTGAAACTGGAAAGCAGGAGCACATGTGCAGCCAACAAGAGAGAAATGTTCTTCAGAGTTTCTAGGTTCAGCTTTAAGGAGAGTTCCATCATCAGATATATGAGCATCTTTTGTTGGAAAAGAACCAAACCAGATGTTTGGAGGAACAGTGTACTGAGGTTTCTGATCACCTTCTATCAAATCTGGACCAAGACATGTCAATTTCAATTCTCCATCATCGTAGAGTTCCACTACCTGATGAAATCAAGAACAAGAACAAGAACCATTAGTCTTCTTCTTCTTCTTCTTCTTCTTCTTATTATTACCTTTTGAATTCATTAAATTGGTTAAGATCTACTTACTGTAATGGGTTCACCTAAGTAGAAGTGCCAAGTTTCAGCCATTGGTATACGATGCAGACGAGAAACGCTACCAGATGGAAGCAAGAAGTAGATACTTGTGCTCACTGGCCTGTCCACTTTATCTACACAGATTCAAAACAAAAAAAGGATCAAAACTTTGAGATGATGATTCCCAATAACCTAACAAGGAATTTGGAATTGAAAAAACAGAGTTGGATTGAAGTTAAAAAGTATGATTGAGTAGCTTAAAACCCTAAAGATTCAAAACAAATCACCTTCAGAGAACCCATTAAGATTACGCAACAAGAGCTACATGTGAAGAAACTAGTGACAAATCATCATAAGTACGATCAGATTTCAAAGGATCTACAGCCATTGGAAGCTCAAAATCCAAAATCGGAAACTACTGATTACACGAACATCCATAAAATATCAAATCAATCGAAGCGATGGATGCAAACAAATGAGAGAGATAAAGAGAGAGATTTACAGGTAGGAGGGAGCTGAGAAGTGGAGAGGTTAACAGAAGTGTCTCTGAAAACTTCAGCGAAAAAGCCACCTTCTTGGTGAGCATTGAGTTTGAGCTTCTCGATAATCTCCGAAGCTTTCACCATTTCCGACGATACTCTCAATTACTCACAAATCAACTCAGCATTGCCTTTAGATTCAGCTTTCGCTCTCTTTGTCATTTTCCGCTGTCCAAAATTGACTCGAATTTAAAGTTTTAGGGGCCATTCTATAAATATATAAACTTGGACCATCAATAGTTTATAATTTCTATTAATCACCATAAAACCCCTTATATTTTATGTTTGAACAAAAAACACCCTTATGTTTGCCCAAGAGTAAATCTCTAGACTCTAGCACAAATTTTGCTCCACATATACATAATTAAGATACCAAATTCAATAGTTTATTCAAAAGTAGAGACAATAAACGTTCATTAGTCTTCAAACTCATAAACTAATTTCATTATTATAGCAACACAACTCAGAGAGTCTTTAAGCATAGAAGCTGATCTTTGTTTAAAGGTAGTGTGAGATTCCACCATTAACGAGAGATCTTTCAAAACGCAGAGCTACTTCCCCTTCTGGACATTGTCTGCATAACTCCATTCATCAATCCTTGAACTGATTTCCCAACTCCAGCTCCTATATCTTCCGCAAAGTACTTAGCCTGCCACATATGTGAAGAGATTAGTTTCTCAATGTTGTAGATCTGTCCAAAGATTGCAGAACTTTACCTCTTGTATACTCTTCTTTAGATCAAAAGCATCTTTAACTCTACCATCCAAGAACTCCCATGTATCGCGATACTCTGCTTTCGATAAAATCAGAAACTCTAAACTTCTGCTATTAAACTAACCACTTAGCTAGAGAGAAATCAAACCTAAGGATTCATCTGTGAGCATGTAAATCTCAGTAGTTGAATACACTCCTCCAAGAATAGTCCGTTTTACATACCAATCGATATCCGAGGCTCCATCTCCAACAGCGTGCCATATCTCATCAACTAACATTGCTCGTTGCTTAAAACTTGTAGGAACATTCAGAGGATGTGCCTGTAACACAAGGAGATGTGTCTTAAAATAAGGAAATGCAGGAGTGTATAATGAAATCAAGAGTAGTTGGTAACATACTTGGATGCTGAGAGCTTGAGGCCATTTTGAAATGTAAGGGATCTGCATTTCTAACCGAATTCTAACCAGCTTGGAGATACGTTCACTTGGGATTAGGTTTTGTAAATCCAATCCAGAGTCTATTCTATCAATAAGTAATTGTAGGCATTCATCCATGTAGAACTAAACAAGAAAACACAATCAATGGAGATAACTCATCAATTAAGCATCAGATATATATATCAAAATCAATGAAGCTGAAGACATCAGCAAGCTCTAAAGCAAATATCAGACATCATACCTCAACAAGTGCAGCTTCTTTCCTTGGGAAAGATCCTACAATGGAAGGAGACACACCAACATCTCTTGAACCAGCAATCATTGCTTCTTCAGTCCAACCCAATATCGGCTACAGAAATCCCCAAATTGGAAATCAATCGTCTAACCTGAAAATTTGAGGGTAAAAAGGGGAAATATACTCACCACGTGACGAAGAGACGCAGAGAGAACACGAGCTTGTTCCTCCTGGAACTCAGCTCTTGGCTTTCTACTCTCATTTCGACGAGGTTCCTCTTTAGTACCCGTAGAAGAAGACGACGCCGTGTGATCCGATAAATTAGGGTTTACAGTCTGATTACCCAATGTTGATTGATTATTCACGGTGGTGCAGAAACCGGAAGTGAAAGAGGACGGTACAATGGTTGACATGAGAAGGCGAGTCGATGTAACACCGCCGAGTAAACGCTTCGCCGCCGTTCGATACATTGTTGGTCTCCGGAGTAAGCTTTGAGCTTTGGCTTTCACAGAGTGACACGTAGATGAAATGGGTACCACAAGAAAGTAAGAGAAAACTAAAAAAAAAAAGAGCTTTCTTCGATTCTCTTCGTAACCGACTTCCCCGTTTACTTTGGTGGTGAGAAATGGTGAGACGATGAACAAATCAATTTAGGCGTTTTTTGTAATTTATATTTAGTTTATTGTCCCCCTATTTATTATTATTTTCATTAATGTCGGTGTTAAAATTTAATTGTAGAAAATAACCCTATTTTTCTCGTTTCACATCCAACCGTACACGTGTCGCATAATGTGGGATTTACAGATTCTTCTGGATAATAAACAGTTACAGATAAAGAGCGCGAGCTCCATTTCTAATCTCCACAAAATCGGAAACAATGGCTATCGCCATTACTGCTTCTGCTCTCACTCCCAAACTCACTCAATCCAAAATTAGAGGAGAAATCGCGATCGATAAAGCACCACGACTAGCTACATCGAGTACAACGAAAACGAATCCGCGCGTCACGGTGGTGGTTCGCGCCGGCAAAGAAGCATCCAGCGTCTGTGAACCACTTCCTCCAGATCGTCCTCTATGGTTCCCCGGTAGCTCCCCACCGGAATGGCTCGATGGCAGTCTCCCCGGCGATTTCGGTTTCGATCCACTCGGTTTAGGTAACAACCCACGAGAATCAAATCCGGTTTAATCTAATCAAATCAAATCAAATCAACTAAACCGGTTTCAATTTTACAGGTTCAGATCCAGAGCAACTAAAATGGTTTGCACAAGCTGAACTAATCCACAGTCGTTGGGCAATGTTAGCAGTCACCGGAATTCTAATACCAGAAATCCTCGAACGATTAGGTTTCATAGAGAATTTCTCATGGTACGAAGCAGGATCTCGTGAGTATTTCACAGATTCAACAACTTTACTTGTTGTTCAACTAGTGTTAATGGGTTGGGTCGAAGGAAGAAGATGGGCTGATTTGATTAAACCGGGTTGTGTTGACATTGAACCGAAGTATCCACATAAGGAGAATCCTAAACCGGATGTGGGTTACCCGGGTGGTCTTTGGTTTGATCCGATGATGTGGGGAAGAGGGTCTCCGGATCCGGTTATGGTTTTGAGGACTAAAGAGATAAAAAATGGACGGTTAGCGATGCTTGCTTTTGTTGGGTTTTGTTTTCAAGCTAATTATATTGGTGGAGATCCTTTGGATAATCTTATGGCTCATCTTGCTGATCCTGGCCATTGTAATGTATTCTCGGTAAGCTCAAATGTCACATCATCATCATCATTAGGGCTGACATAAAAACCGGAACCGGAGAACCGAACCGAACCAAAAAAAAGTTTGGTTTGGTTCCGGTTTCGGTGAAAAGTTACCATTTAAGACCGGTGAAAAGTTACCATTTAAGACCGGTGAAAAGTTACCATTAGATCTTAAATTCCAGATTCATGGATATCGGATAATAACCGAATCCAAACCGATATCCATTGGGTATTCGAAAGTAATTATAATTTTTTTCAGATATTTTTTCAATTTTTTTTGGGTATTTTTTCGATTTTTCAGTAATTTTTCGGTTTTTTCGGGTAATTTTTCAGTTCTTTAGATATATTTTTGGATCTTTTGATCAAATATCTGAATTCGAACTGGGATCGGAACCAAACCAAAACTTTTAAAAAACCGAACGGATCCTGTAGTTATAGAAACGAACAACTAAATAACCGAAAATACCAAAATGGAACCGAACGGATACCTGAATGGCCGGTTCTAATCATCATGATGATATTGATCATATGATGATGATGATGATGATGATGATTGAAAATGTTGCTAATATATATCTATACCTTTTGTAGGCATTTACATCACATTGAGGAGGATAAGCTAAAAGGAGAAAGAGTTGTTATGGTTATATTATATCAACTATCATTTCTTTGTAATCTTATTGCTATAAATTAAATTTATTTGTATATTTTTCTTATAGCCACTATAAGTAAATATAATGCAAACATACCACTACTTAATTCAAACTAAATAATTCTAGTAATCACAATTAGTTGATTTGAATTTATATATATATATAAAAACACGATTTTTCAATTGCAATGTCTTCTCGGTAAGCTCAAATGTCACATCATCATCATCATCATTATGATCATATGATGATGATTGAAAATGTTGTTAATATACATATATGTCTATTGCACGCATTTACATCACATTGAGGAGGAGATAAGCTAAAAAGAGCAAGAATTGTTATATGCTATATCAAGAATCATTTCTTGTAATCTTATTGCTATAAATTAATTTATTTGTATGATTTTTTATATAGCTACTATAAGTAAATAATTTTGCAACATACCACTACTTAATTCAAACTAAATAATTCAAACTAATCACAATTAGTTGACTTGAGTTTTTACAAATATAAAAGCACGATTTTTCAATTTAGCATTACCGGATCTCAAAGAAACAATAATATATTATAGTATATTCGGTTAATTAAATTACAAGTTATACAAATAATACGTAGTCCAAAAGGGTTATTATTATATGGTTTTTTTTGCCAAATTGTATAATCTAATCATTTGATATTATTTTTTTAATTAGGTTAATCCTAGTTTCTAATTAAGATCAACACGTCCACATTTATATCATATTTTAAATCAAATTGAGTATCTTATACATAACCATTTTTCTTATAATTTATAAATTCGACCAACAATATTTATTTTGCAACGATTAACAACAAAAAAAAGAGGAAAAAGCTTAAATTATGATAAATCTTTTTGTTTTATGATAGATTTAGCAGTATTTATTAATTAAATATTTTTAACAAAAAAAATATAATAATAAAATATTGCAAACGTATTTTTAGTATTTCAGTTTTATTCGTCAATTACTTTTTGAGGAGAACTCCATCGAATCACACACCAAACTTCACCAGCTTCTGATACAGACTTCTCAACACATCTTCCTCAAACAAATCTTCTTTCTATTCTCAACTATTTCTTTACCCAAATCTTCAAATCCATGTTTCTATTTCATTGAATCATGGTCGAAAATTCGCTTCCTTTTCGATTTCAATCTCATCTTGACCCAAAGCGTCGAATTACTTCTCTCGTTACTTCACACAAAACTCTATTCATATTTCTCTGGATCACTGCTTTCGGTTCTATCTTCCTATGGCAGCGAACAGCAAACATTGGCTCCGGCGTTGGCCCAGGAAAGTTCACGATTTTAGGTCATACTCGATCGAATCAGCCATTACCTCGTTTGAGACCAAAGGTGTTTAATTTAAGGGATTTTGGAGGTATTGGAGATGGTGTTACGCTTAATACAGAGGCGTTTGAGAGAGCTGTGATGTCGATTTCGAAGCTTGAGAAAAACAGCGGCGGTGGACAGCTTAATGTACCGTCTGGTCGGTGGCTTACGGCGCCGTTTAATCTCACTAGTCATATGACTCTTTTTCTTGCTGAAGATTGTGAGATTCTAGCTGTTCAGGTTAGTGTTCTGATGAAAGTTAGAGACTTTAGGTTTTGGGTATTTCAGAATTGTAGAGATCTCTCAGCCACTGGTTAGGTTAAGTGTAGTGAATGGTTATTGACTATGTTTTCTCTGTGAAATCTCAATGATTTATGCAATAATGGAACATGATTCAGGAGAATTTTGATGTAATGTGTAACTAATTGAGTGGAAATCTAGGGTTATCTGAGGTTTAGGTAATCCAATTTTGGAGAAATTTGATTACTTTATGATCAAATCACCCCCAAATCTGCTCAAGATCCATGAAAAGTAGGGCTTGATGTACTAATGGAACATGATTCAGGAGAATTTTGATGTAATGTGGATCTAATTGAGTACAAATCTAGGGTTATCTGAGGTTTAGGTAATCCAATTTTGGAGAAATTTGATTGCTTTATGACCAAATCACCCACAAATCTTCTCAAGATCCATGAAAAGTAGGGCTTGAGGTTTAGTTTTGAATCATTTATGTGATTATGTTTCTGTTGTTGTCAGGATGAAAAGTATTGGCCTTTAATGCCGCCATTACCTTCTTATGGCTATGGTAGAGAACGTCCTGGACCTCGTTATGGCAGCTTAATCCATGGTCAAAACCTCAAAGATATCGTCATTACCGGTTAGTGATTCCTCCAAAGGATCTCCATTACATGTCTAGCTAATGTGCAATGGTTTTGTTGCTTCTTTATGAACAAATCTGATCTAAACAATGCTCGATTCGAGGTACTGATTAGTTCTATGTTCTTTATAGGTCACAATGGAACGATAAACGGGCAAGGACAATCTTGGTGGATGAAACATCGGCGAAGAATACTGAACAATACAAGAGGGCCTTTAGTTCAGATAATGTGGTCAAGTGACATAGTAATCTCTAACATAACACTGCGTGATTCGCCGTTTTGGACTCTGCATCCATATGATTGCAAGAATGTAACGATAAGCAAAGTTACTATCTTAGCTCCTTTAAATGGAGCTCCAAACACTGATGGAATTGACCCTGGTATGTTCCTTTTGGTTTAGTACAGATTCTTTTGTTGTTGTGTGTGTGTTGGTTAAATTACAGTTCTTGATTTGGTTAAACAGATTCTTGTGAAGATATGGTGATTGAGGATTGCTATATTAGTACTGGAGATGATGCAATTGCGATAAAAAGTGGTTGGGATCAGTTTGGTATTGCTTATGCACGACCTTCGACGAATATTTTGATCCGGAATCTCGTTGTTCAATCTGTGATCAGGTAAAAAAGTTGTCTCCTTTAGTGTTTTAGGGTTTAGGGTTTAAGGATTATGGTTTAGGGTCTCATGTTTCGTCGCGAAAATGTCGAGAAAAACAGAATTTTTTGTTGAAAAGCGGTAAATTGCATAAAGAAACACCCAACTTTGGTCATTTCGACAAAAAAAAACTCAACTTTTCATCACGAAAATGTCGAAAAAATAGAACTTTCGGATGAAAAGTGGTAAATTGCAAAAGAAAACACCAAACTTTGGTCATTTCGACGGGAAAAAACCCAACTTTTCATCATGAAAATGTTGAAAAAACAGAACTTTTGGTGATATCGAAAAGTTTGGGTTTAGGTTTGGTTTTTGTTTGCAATTTAATTCAAACCTGATGATATAAATTGCGTGTTTAAAAGCTTAGAGTTTTTATATGGGAAAATGGAAAAATAAACCACAAACTTTGCTCATTTGGTGAAAAAAACCATCATCTTTCAAAATGGATTTTTAAACCCTAAACTTTGATAATTGAGTGTTTTAAACCCTAAACCCTAATAATCGAGTTTTTTAAACTAAAATCTCAAATTTAAACTTGAAATTATAGTTCAATTAATCCAACTTCAAAATTTTTTTTTTTAAGTTTGAAACTATGGTTTAAGTTGATATTCAAAGTTTAATTATAATTTAAAAAATCTCATAGGGTTTAAAAACCACGGTTTTCAAAATTTATGGTCTAAAAAGCCATTTTTAAAAATTGAGGATTTTTTTTCACCAAATCAAAAAAATTCAGGTTTGTTTTACCATAATCCCTTTTTATATAATGCTGTAGTATCAATTGGGAGCTAAAAAAACACACAACTTTAGGTCTAAAAATCTAAACTTTTCCCTTATTTCAACAGTGCCGGAGTATCAATCGGGAGCGAAATGTCCGGTGGAATATCAAACATAACAATCGAAAACATTCTAATCTGGAATTCACGTCGAGGAATCCGAATCAAAACAGCTCCAGGACGAGGAGGTTACATCAAAGACATAACTTACAAAAACTTAACACTAGACAATGTTCGTGTCGGAATCATAGTCAAAACAGATTACAACGAGCACGCAGACGATAATTTCGACCCGAAAGCGTTTCCGACGAAAAGTAT